>CAJNJA010000204.1:0-18456 GCA_905231915.1 Symbiodinium necroappetens | reverse complement strand
CAACCAGCCATTCATGTGCATCCTAAAAAGCCACCACGTCATGCACCGACTCTCGCCGAAGATTCCCATCTACATGCAACGTGTTCAACGAATTGATTCCCCCCCCCCACCCCGCCCCAGTCCATCGACCCTTCCACATGCATGCGGCTTGTTGTGATTGTTGTGAGAAAAAAGCGCGTCTTGGGGGGTTCGTACCAGGCTCATGCTTCTGCTCGGTCATCTTGGCAAGTCTTCGACGCGCGAGGCCGGGCTAGTTTGGTTTGTGCGAGCGCCATAAAAAGAAAAACGGTTTCCTTTTTGAAGTACGTGTATCCTTTGTTCGCAGCTTGACCTTTTCACAACTCGGGTTCATTTTTTCCAAAGTTGGATCGGCTCTTCCATTCGTTCAAAGTGAGCATCAGTCAGGAAATCATTGAAGACGCACGGCCTTTACAGAAGCGATGCGCGCAAGCAATGACCTTCGGAAACCGGGAAACCTCGTGTACGACCCTGGTCTTCTTGTCTAAAGAGTCTAAAGCCAAAGTCAAAGGCAAAGGTCGCTCTCAGTAGGTTGAAACAGGGACTCGAGTATTGCAGCGACTGCTGTTTTTGCAGAGCCGCTTCTGCTGATGCGGCTGCTTTGCTGGGCATGTTTTGCTAGAGCAGGAGGAGCTACACACAAGGATGATGCCTTGACCACCTCCACAGTGCTGACGGACAGCAGCCAATGCCATGGTGGCTGCCGGCGCCTCACCTGAAGGTACTCCAACTAAGGTATGCAGGTGCGAACCAAACCTCCTCTAGAACGGCGAACCGAAACTCGAGCACAGCGTGACCCTAACTCCGGCCCGCCCCAAACATGCCCTGCCGCCCTGCCTACGGGCAGTTCGAGGAAGCCATCGGGAGATTGTCGGAAGCCAATGGAGGTCAGCCTCGGCAGCATCTACCGCACGGCCCTGGGACCTTGTGAGTCCTGGGTCCTGTGAGTTCCGGGCAGTTCCAACGCTCCGGCATAGCACAGCAGCTCGTTCTTCAACTTGTCGCTGTTTGGGTTCCTGAGCACCACGACTACGTCTGGCTCGTAACGACCGGTTGGAGAGAAGGATGCCGAACGCACAACGTCTTCTGCACGGAGCAGCTTTTATCTGGCCAAGGGGCAGCCGTCGAAACTTGCTCTCCTTCGGGTTGTCCTTGTACATTACGAAGATTATCGAAAGCCATGTGCAAGCTGATGCTTCAAAAGTTTTGAATTGCCCATTGTTTCGTCGCACCAACTGCCAGATCCACGCCCTTCTTATTCGCTTTAGCATCAAGGGCACCCCCATCAAACCCAGGCCAGACTGCCTTCTTGGTATTTCCCCGAAACACTTTGACACCCAAATAGCCAAAGCTGTTCTCACCATCACACAGAAGGCTCAAGTCCAAGCGGCTAGTAGGTTTCCCAGGATGCGAGCCAACATCGCCAGGACCTCCGCGGCAGGGCTCTTCGTGGCACCCCAGCCGGATTAGCAATGCTTGATGACTTCAGGAGTTGTGCAGCACGAAAAACTAACAAAGTGTGTCGATGCTGCATGGTATTCCGTAACGATCTGCAGCGGTAGTTCTCTGCAGCAGACTTATCTTCTCGAAATTTCTACATACCACAGCAGGCAAATGCAGGCGACAAGTGTAACAGCTTCACATGCTTTGCATTTGTTCCAACCGGTCAGTGCGCTCCAAATTCATTTGCCTTCAGTGATCTAGACAAAGGTGGGAAATCTTCGAGCCTGCGTGACTTCAGTGCTATCCAAAAGCCTCCTCTTGCACCCATCCGGAAGTCCACAACTGCTCCGAGGTGCGACACCCTCCTGTGCCCCGGCAGCCGCACACAGCGCCGACAGCTGCATCTGCCAGGTGAACTATAACAGCTTGCTAGCTCGGGGCCAAGCAACTCGTTTCTTTTGCAGGGCCTCAGACAGAAAGGCTTACTCGAGGGTGTGTCGGTGTTCTGATTCTGATTGATGCCCTCTTAGCAAGAGTCTTCCGTACAACATCCGAATATATCCGAAGTCCTCGACACGGACTCGCAACTCCGAATGCTGGGCCTCGACACCAACGGCCATGGCTGCGAACGAAAGATCGGCGGCCAGCGAAGTGTAGCGATGAAAACTACGAAAAAAATAAACACCATGTGACTACTGCAACATCTCGCATCGTCTCGAGGCCGACTAAGTTCAATGCAAAATGCATGCCATGCTAAACGGTATGTGATCGAGCGAAACGCTTGAACGGCAAATCAGTAGGGTAGCAAACCAAACCACCAAACACAAGGCGCTGACAGGCTCATTGACGCGGAATACTGGTTTGCTGCTTGCGCGGCAAACTTCCTGCTCTCCATCTTCTTCCCACATCGCTTGCGCCTGTAGGAGAACACCCCTGGATTTGCGAGTGATGTCAGGGGACAGTCAAGGCTGCGCGACTAGGCAAGGGACGCTGCACATGCGGCGATACCGGCCGGGAAATCAAGAGTCTTCCATCAGGTCTTCTATTGACGCACCGAGTCTCATGGAGTATGCACACCTCCTGCATGCATCCGGTGCGACTCTGCCCAACACAGCAGAAAGGCCTTCTGCATTTTGGATTCGAAGCCGTCAGAGCCTGTCAAACACAGGTTACAGCTACGAAACACGGAGCTCGCTCCTTCACATTGCTACCACCCTGGAGGACTGTAAGTAAACAAAGATTGCACGGTTGCATGCCACTCAACATCGCCTCCACCAGTTTTGGCAATCTCAGAGTTGATCTCTGCCTAAGCATGCTGAGTCTTCAGCACGAGACTTCGCTCAGTCATTGGTGAGGCTGATGAGCAGTGTAGGAACTAGTAACTAGTACCCAAGCATCACGCCATGAAGGCATCCAGTGGATCCTCCTTGCAAGTGATCGCAGAGGTGCTGCGACTTCATTATGTAATTGTTCGAAAATGTCTGAAATGTCAACGGCAAGCTCACAACATTCACAAGCCAAGGTCGAACCGCGCGAATCAACCGAACAAAAGCGTGTACAAGCATCATCTCCTCAGCATTTGCTGCCGGCTGCGGCCTGAATTCGCATCTCTGACAAATCAGCATGCACTTCCGAGCCATACCGAGAGCAGCACTGCGAAAGGCGGACCCGTGCGGGTGCCATGCCTACCACCAGTACGTGCTAACACTTGCAAACGGCGTGGGAAAACACGACAAATGATGACAGCAGCGTAGCATGTTACATGTTACAATGTTGGTTCGTTAAGAAATCGGGATCAGAAAGTGCAGGCCTTGGCGCGCTGGCGCTTCGTTGAAGTAAGCCTGAATGCGTGAGGTATGCAAGCAGGTTGGTTGCTGCGACTAGCTGAGGAAAAGCACACGATACTTATTCCTGATCCTGCCTCGTCGTCGTCATCTCGGAAATCGGGCCCACCCGCCATCAATACCAAAGATTGCCTACATGAAACTCATGAAACGATCCGTGCATCGTCTGCCTCAGGCTCCAGATAACTTCACGCATCCCGAAAGATGCCTCATTGGGTAAAGCATCTCAAGATATCGCAAGTTGGTTCATGGCACAGTAAATCGCCCCGACAAACTGAATCCAAGCTCACGTGCCCGTTAGTCGATCTTGCGGCCAAATGGCTGCATGCACCGTGGCAGATCTCAAATTATTTGCCCGCCCTGCCCCCCCCCCCCCCGACATGTAGTATCACTTCTCGCCTCAGCGACAAACAAGCCATGCCGAGCCTGTTTGAACATCATACTTCGATGTTCGGCAACGCACACCCAGCTGATGCAGTCATCTGCACTTTGGGGGCACCATCACAACATGCCGACAACCGAACTCTTGAACAGGCATGCTCGCTGAAAAGCATGTATCGGCAGGCTTGGCGATCTGCTTCTAACCTGCATGATACGGAGTCCGACGTACAATGAGTCAGGGCAGGAGGCGGCGGGAGCCCACGGACCTTCCCGGTAAGAGCACCTTCAACCTGGACTGCCATTAATTTTCGCCCTCTGCCTCCATCCGAAGCTGCATGCAAGCACTTGTGGCATTTCTACGTTTTGGAGCCGTGCATCACAGCAACCAGGTTTGTGTGGTTTCGTCTACCACGCCACCCATCCCTGTCACACTCCACAGCTGCAAGCTGAATACAAACCGGAGCCCCCTCTTTGGGAGACACATACATTTCAAGCAGCCAAGCCAAGATGTGTCACACCCTTTGCTTCCGGAACAGGTTCTCCTGCCGACAACATAGTCGCATGTTCATTATGCCTTCCCGACCTATTTGCTTGGGCCACCGCCTCGCATGAGGCTGATCCACGGCGATCTTCAAGATGCCGCAGACCAAGAATCACAAACGGAGCTCGTGTCATCCAACAGGCTACTGCCTGCAAATCCAGCGCAGCCGTTGGGATGCCTTCGGTGAAACGCGTCGAATTCTCGACATACCAGCCGGCTCACACTTTCAGAAGTATTCTTGGTGGCACTGTCTGCGTACTTCTGAAGCGCACAGGGGCTCTGCCACCGAACCAAATGCTTAATTCCTATAAGGCCGAGACCATCTGAGGAAAGAGACACATGCTTACCAACTACATCACGCACCGAAATAATTTCAACCTCCACATGCTTGACACCTCCAGTGTGAAAAGAATGAAGCTCGGCGCAACCTTTAGCACTTTAGCTGCAAAGCCGTGGAAAGATGCGACCGTCGTGGCGTGTCGAAGTAAAAAACTACATACAAAATGATGCCGGCATTCCGGAAGATCGTCGGCCAACTATCCACTGGCAAAAACGGCATGGACTGTCGGACTCTAGCAAGCGATCGTCACTGCCAACAAACACCTTGGGCAGGGAAGCCCATTTCCATAAATCCTGGATACAGGTATGCACCCACCCATTCGTCAAACGGGCACCTTCTATTTCAACGCTGCTGCCGAGGCTCGGGTTGTTTTCAGCCTCTTGCGCCTGACTCGGTACCCGGTGAATTGGCTCTCATCAAGAAATCGAAGGACGAGCATGCTGCGAACCAGCAGAAGTTCTCGCACTGAAATCCCAACAAGCCGGCTCCTCGCAGGAAGCCGGCAGAAGTGGACCGCTGCAGCAACCTGACTCCACCGAGAGGCTCGGCACACCAGAAAATTCTTCCACAAAGCTTTTACGAGAGCTGTGCCTTGCTGGAGGTGGCAGCCCTGTACCCCGCAGGCCGAACACGGCCACCGCCTGGCTCAGTGTCACCCCTCACGGGCGCTCTATGTTCTAGAACTGCGGACACCGGTTTGGCAAGGCCTTGGGCAACTCGAAGGGGATGGCGTGCTAGAGACATCAACTCAGTGCTTCAGCTGGGCTCGGAGCGATGAGCTGTTGACACTTCGGCTTATGCCTGTGCCGAGGGAGGGCCTGGAGGATTCGTACTGGCCCTTCACCTTTGCACATTTTACTCTTCCTTTGGTGCTCCGTTAGACACGTTGTTAAGGAACGCCCGCTGAAACGGGGACTGGCCAGCTGAGCATGCCGGAGGCTGCCCCTAACTCAGTCCGTGCCAATCTGCCACCGGATTTTACTGTAAAGGGACAGAAAGACTTTGGAGATTGGCATGGCTCGAGCAAGACAGCCAGGTCGGAGGCTACAAAGCCTAGGTCCTCAGTCTCATGTGACATGAACGAAGACGCACCATGAATCAGCAGGAAAGTGCCGTATCACTCCTGTTCTCGCGAGCATGCTCTGAAGTTGAGAAGGGGAGCACGAGCAGTCGGCATTGGCTTGGTCGCATGTACAACAACTGCTACAAGCTACTGCAATGCCTACGCAGCTAAGTACTTCGAGCATTCCCGTTGTTCGCACTATCGGGATTGCTCCCTCCTCCTCCTAGAAGGCGATTGCGAGAGCCTCGGCGCGAGCCGCTGGCAAAGCACCGGCGCTCCGTCCGCGACTGATCGGAGGAGCCTCGGTGCTCTTGCTTTGAGGAATGCACGCTGAGATTGAGACGGGGCGGAGAGAGGAGATGACTAAAGCCTGAGGCTGGGATGCCCCGTAAGAATCAGACTCGCGCCCTAGAGTCGCTGATGTCAACGTATCAGCAAAATGTGCAGACAACGTGGAATGCCCTGATCATTTGTTTGTCCTACACACTTCACTTAAGCTAGCGCTCTAAGCTTCAACATGAAGGCCCGAGTCTGAGCTTCGGCTTGGCTGACCCTTAAGCTCACACCGGGGCCGCAAGCAGGAACTGGCGGCCGGATTCGACCACCGCTTGTGGCCGGACCTTTGTGGTGAACAAAAACTCCTGTGGGGATTCGGATTGTGTCGAAGGATGGGCGCAAGCATGCCCAGCTAACTATTGAACATACATGTTCGGTGCTCTCCGCAGCACAGGCTGGGCCCGCCACGCGGCGTGGGGTGAGGGGCTGGAGGAATTGCCGCCTCAAGAACTAAGAACTTCTGTCCTAATGAGATGTCCCGAATGCGACCATGCCAGCTGTGAAGTTGGGGAACTTGTGCTTTGATGTATTGCGAAGTCGACTGCAGGACTGCCTGGCCTCGTCGACGGGAGGCTCTGGCCTGCTCTCATATTCAAAGACAGCTGTGTGCTGACGGCACTGCAGAGACGGAATCGCACAAGTGCCTTGACAAAAACCACCGCACGGTTTCCCCGGCCTCAGCTTCACAGCCGTGTATCGTCCCCCGACTGGCCGCGTCTGCAGCTCCATCGCTTGGTCGTACTCCTTGGTCGCAGAGAAAGCTCAGCTGCAATGTGCTGAGAGACCGAGCCTCTCTGCAGCAACATCAGACTGCACTCAGGGTGCTGAGGTCGAAACCCAAGACGGCAGTGGCCTCCGGTACATGCTTGCCACTCGTCTCTGCAATGAGTAGCAGAGTAGCATCGTTCAGCGCTGAAGGAAGCTAGGTTGTATCTCCCACTTCGATGCCAACATGCGCACTGCGAAGCCCTGCTTAAACAGCAGGCAGTCAAACAGTACGAGTCAGCTCCGTCCAAAATTCCGACCCAAATTAGACAGAAACAGCGTCTCATGGCCAAGCCACCCGATTGGACCGTTCGTAGTGAGCTCGACCCACCGCTGCCTGAATCAGAGGAAATTGAGTATGGAGAGTCTGCTCTCCTCTCAACCGACACTAATCCGGGGGCGCTGGCCGCTCTCGATCGGCACCTGACAACTCACTTCACCAGCTACATACACTCTACACTATCACCGGTGAGCTCGAGGTGCAAGGCACGCCAGCGTCTGCTTTTTTGCCCAGAAGGCCCACAAGTGCCATAAGTGCTACACAGCTAGTGCTACCCCAAGTGGACTTTATATCTGTGTCACAGATCTTCTATACTCTCGGAAGACTAGCTCATCCTGATGCGCTTCAAGTGTAAAGCCCACAAGCAATAGCTTTGCCGGTGCAGGCAGATGCTCTTGAGAGCGGTCGGAATCCAACCCCAGAGATCTGACAAAATGCCGCACTCACTTCATAGCTTTCATCGCCTGGTCCAAGGAGGTTTTGCTCTTCACTCTGGCATCGCTGATTGGCGAGGTGGATTGGCCTTCATGGCCACTGCCATGGCTTTCATAGCCTGGCGAGGAGGTTCCGGTACTGCTGTCTTGAACTTAGAGTTCGGAAGCTGAGCCACTGATGCGGCGAATCGATTAATGCAGCGGCCTTCTTCACGGCCTTCATGGGGGCAGCTTTGCCCTGGACTGCAGCTTCATGTTGCGCACAACGACATGCTAGCAAAATCGGAAGCGTCCGTACCAGTCAGCGTCTAGGCTTCGCAATGCAGCACTACTTCGCATGGAGGCGATTGGACTGCGTGCAGATTGAACTGCCCTTTGGTTTTTACGACGTGACTGATGCCACTGGATGCATGTCGTGTAAGAACTCCAGCGAGGCGGATTGGCCTTCATCGCCGCCATGGCCTTCATTGCCTCGTCCGGAGGCTCCGGCACGGCTGTCATGGACTTAGAGAGTTGGGAAGAGAATAAGGAAGCGCCTAACGGGACCACTGATGCGGCGAAACGATGAATTCAGCAGGTGATTATCGTGCCACCCTCTTCACCGGCCTTCGTGGGCGCAGCTTTGCCCTGGCGACTGCAGTTGCACGTTGCGTGCAACGACACGCAAGCAAGAATCGCAACCATGCATGAAATCGAAGTGTCAGGGTTATGCAAAATTGGGCATGGCAAGATGGCACGGCGTGCACTTTGAAATGTTCCATAGTGCTACTTAGAAGCTAGTCATGGATTCCAGTGAGTGCTGACTGCTGCTGAATTTGGCTAGCATTTGATCGCTATGCTGGAAATGCACATCGTGTGCTTGCTGAACGAGAAGCATGATGATGACAGCAAAACCTTCTATTCAAGCCATACTTGTGGCCAAGCTGCAATCAACCAATTCCGAAAATAAGCAAGAAGTCAGTCAGGCAAGCAAGCAGTGCAAGCTAAGAAGTCCAGCCACTACGAAAAGAGAAAGCCACGAAACACAAACGACTCCGAAAAGCTTGCGCAGCTTATCGACCAGGGATCGACTTAGTCCAGACACTGAAAACCCTGACGGATCACGTGCCTTCGCCCCCGCTTTTCGGCGCAGGCCTCTTCACTTCCACCAAATTCTGATGCACAAACTTGTGCAGAGAACCAAAGATCCAGCGCCGGAGCCGCTCTTTGCAGACTCGACGTGCACAGGTCCATGCCAGTACATGCCGTGTAGCTTAATATGGCAGAGGTCACGAAGACAAAAGAAACTCCTGGCCCCCCATGTCTTCTGTCTCTTGGACGCTGCTCTGTAAGTGCCCGATTTGTTACTGCCCACATGCCAACCATGATCAAAGTGATATCACAGTTCTTATCAGTTCTTGCAACTTACACTTTTGTTGCCTGCATGCTGCCGGGTGAATCGCAGGCTTCCCGCACATTCATCCGGCTTTCTTTGGCACCGCAGCAGAATTGGTGGGTCGCGACGCCACTGCCAGACATGTCTGTTTCTTGCTGCTCGGTTGGGCTTGTTGAAACAAAACAGACGGGCTGCTCGGTTGCGCATCAGGAACTGTTTGTGCTACGGCTAAAGGCAACAGATGTAAAGGACGTGCGCCTCTCCCAGCAAAGACTCCTGCAAAGAAGTCCAGGTCGATACATTCGCGATGCCCGATGCCCGAGGACACGATTGGTGTATGCCCAAATGGCGCTCCGCCAATCTGCACAACCGCACATATTAACAAGCAACGCGAGCGTGCGCATAGGCCTGGAGAGTGGCGTTCCGAAGGGTGTACGACAAAAAACGGTATCTGAAGAATGTGAAATTGAGCGTCGCGTGGCTTCCTGCACTCTGAGACTGCTTGGGTGCAGTCAGACGCGAAAGCGATGCACTTGCAACCACACTCAACATCATTCAACACTTTGGCAAATCAAACAGGTGCCGCTCATGGGATTCTAGAGACACCTGTATGAATGCATGCATGCATGCGTGCGTACATGCGTGCGGTGCATGCATGCCTGGCTGCCTTCCTGTGCCTTGTTTGCCTGCCTGCCTGCCTGCCGGGTGGGTGGGTGGGTAGGTGCGGGTGGGGTGGGCTCTGTAATGTTTGCCGGAAAACGATCATTCAAGAACACCACCTACGCCGCACCACATACACCGCTACACACAGTACTACACACATACATATACATATACACATACATGTACGCATATACACATATTTACATATACACATATACACACACACACACACATATATATATATATACATATATATATATACATATACATATACATATATACATATATATACACATAAATATATATATATATACATAAATATTATATATATATATATATATAGATAGATATATAAATTTGTATACGTACAGAAGCATACTTACATACACATGCACACGCGCGATCCATGTAAACCATGCTAGACCTACCCCGGGCTATGACGCTAATAGAACTAGTTACAAAAACACGCTGCCAAATACACGTGCCATGCAAACATTGCTCTGCTCGCTTTCGGGATAATCGGTGTCTAATTTTTTGTTTGCAACACTAAGTTGGCAAGAGTGAGGGTGTGTTTTGTGGATGGCGCGCTGATCGCGCGCTGAATCAAACTTGACAGAAGTACTCCATGGATCCCACAACCTGCTTGAACATGCAAACAGCTCACACTACGACTGGCATCTGCAGGTCCAAGTTGCCGCCGTAGATCCTCTTAGCCAGCTTCAGAGCTTCGATGGGATCGCTCTCCTGCTTTTGTGCCTGCCGTCATTTCGAGCGCTGACTTCGGGCCAACGCCGCAGACTTCCGTGAGGGAAACGTGGAGAAGCAGCGTGACGATGGGACCGGGCCTGTTTCGTTGCCTTAGCCCAAAGACCAGCCATGATTGTCCTGAGCTACAGTACGGGCTTCTCATGCTGCTGTCAGAAAGAGCTGACAAGAAGCGACTAGGTTTACGAAGCAGCGCAACGAGATCCAGGCGGGCGGACATCGGACAATTCTTGCCAAGGCACGAATCGGCACGAGAGAACTGGGGAGGACAAGAAGGGAAGCTTGCAGAGGCAATGGCTGCAAGCCCACTGCTAGAATCCCACAGGTGTTGCCAATTTGGTAGGTGGCAGGCAACTGTTTCTTGTCCGGTGCACTCCAATATAGCGTTAAGTGCTGGCAGGCTCGTCATTCCACAGCATGCTGCATCGCTGCGTGCTCATGCTTGCGTGTCAGCGCTACTGTTGCCACTTCTTTTTTTGTGTGTTGACAAGAAAAAAAGAAGATGTTCTGTTCGTCTCAACGCAACGACAACAGTGACAAAGTCGACGACAACGACGACCACTACTACAACTACAACTACCACCACCGCTACTTTTCAACCTCGGGCTCGGATGGGCTCGGATCCTGCATCAGTTGGGACTCGGCAGCAGCAGCAGCAACAACAACAACAACGGCAACGGCAAAAGCAACGGCAACAACAACAACAACTACTAGTACTACTCCTCCTCCTCCTCCTCCTCTTGCTGCTGCTGCTGCCACTGATACTCCTCCTCCTCCTCCTCCTACTACTACTACTACTACCACTACTACTATTTACTACTACTATTTTCTGCTTCTGTTTACTGCTGCTACTACTACTACTACTATTTACTACTATTTACTACTATTTACTACTATTCACTACTATTCACTACTACTACTACTACTACTACTACTGCTACTACTACTACTACTATTTACTGCTGCTGCTGCTGCTGCTGCTGCTGCTACTAGTAGCGGTAATGACTAATGGTAGTGCTACTGCTACTACGACGACGACGACGACGAAGTCAGTGTCCGAGGGCTCAGCAATCAGCTGTGCAATGAACGAGTCGAGCTTCAGGTTGGGCTGCAATCCGAAAGCACTCTCCAACATCGCTTCACATGTGGTGGTCGAGGGAACATGAGAGTCGCAACAGTTTCATGCCTGCTGCGGGGATCGCTGCTGTGCCTGCATGACCTCCAGCTGGGCCACCTGCAAGTTTGGAGCTTCTTCTGGCCGCGGCCGCAAAGCCACGATACAACTTTCAGGACAAGGCGATGCTCTTCAAGTCCTCAGCCTCCTGTTCAGAGACCTGAGATTTCAGTTCAAAACCTGAAACTTGAAACCACTGCCTTTGAACTGACACCCATCTTGGATCCCTGCAGAATCAGGGGCTGCTAGCTGGGTAGTTGACATTGAATGAGGCAAGATGGTTGTAGCCTCGGCAAAGCTTTAGAGAATGTTTTAAAAAACGAAACGCTCCCTCTCTTCTAAGCCAGTAGCCATTGTGGATTCCGCCTCTGAGGCTGCCCGCGAAAGCCTCTCCCGGGTTAAATTGAGGTAGGCTTCTGAATCCTATTACAAGCGCTGCGCCTCTGCGAGAGCATGCCATTGGTGCTGCTCGACTTGCTGGGCCTCTCTGCAGTCGATTGGCCAATTCTGACGACACGGTTGGTCTGGAAGCACCGCAACATAGAAGACAACAGATTTGTCGTCATGTCGTAACAGATCCTTTCAGGGCTCCGGCTCCGCTGGAAGCTTTACTCTGGCAGTGCTTGCGCTTGCAGCCATGACTAGATGCTGGAAAGATATTTCAATTTTTGAATGGTTTTGACCCAGCCATGCTTCATGAATGCCTCTTCTCGCTGCTTTGCTGAGGAGTGAAAACAATGTCCTGACTTCCCTTGTTTGACGGCAGCAGCTGGCAGCTACGATCTGCAAGTATTAGATGGCTGCTGTACTCAGAGGGTTCAACATGCCACGCGGAGGATCCTTTGTGTTTCGGGAGCCCTCTGGCTTGAAGACGTCTTGAAACGACATGCAGAGCTCCTCGTAAATCCTTGATTTTGTTGACCGAGAGCCAGAGGTCGCCGTGTCGAGTCATGCCGCGTGGAGCTTTGGGGGGGGTGAGGGGGTGGGGATGGAGAGGCGCATCAATGGCAGCCACGTTGTAGTCCGCCAGTGGTGGTGTGAAACGTCATCGTCCGACAGCCTGCCACCAGGTGCTCTGCCTGAAAAAATACATTCTAGTCGGCAGAGCAGGTGCCGCAGGACTGAGGATCGGAATCTATTCAAACGAAAACATGTTTAAAAGCCTGCAGTATGCAGCTTGTGCGAGTTCTGGAACCTACCAAGCTGTCAGGAACTGACTGCACAGATCAAGAGATATAGTCGGGGTCGGGAGACAGATGTACAAAGCTTGGGCCGCGTTGTTGCGGCGACGTCACATCTTGATCCTGCATGACAATTCGACGCAGAACAAGCCACGACCCGTACGAAATGCAGGTCACACTGTCAACACGTGAGCTGAGGACGAGCATGCGAAATTACGTGACAAATCCATGATCTTTCCCAGCATATATTAAGCATGTGCATAATATGGCTGAATGTATCAATTTGGGCAGAACGTTTGGCCAGAAGAGGTCGCCTGTTGACTCAAGGCCAGGGATAGGCTGGATAGATGCACCCCAACCCGAAACCAAGGTGCGATGACCCTGCAGGGATCTGTGTAGGAAACACGCATTGGTACCTGAAGCGCTTTTCTTCCGAATCTAACGTCGCCCTGGTTCCATAATTAGTCCGATTAGTTAGTCGAACTCAGTAGTGCGATGATAAGGCTGCGTTGATCAATGAAGTATCAATGAATGTCGGATGTCCTCTTTGCCCAGGACTCGCGAAGCCGGGACCTTTAACTCGCCTCAGCTGTTTGCGAAGCCGGGGCATGGCAGGACTCATGACGGCCAAGGAATAACAGCGCATAACAGCGCATGTATCCGGGTGGGGAAGCTTCGCTTGAATAGGATGCTCTTTGTGGCGAGGGTCCATGAGGCGGCGTTTTGCCGAAGTGACAGCGAGCGATCAGCCACTGGCCAAGCAAAGCCAACAAGGCCACCGCGAGAGCGGCACTGAGCCAAGCGAATAGTATCTCGCTTTGCCGCATGTGCAACTCGGGATTTGCAGACACGAGTGTCAGACCTGCAGGGTAATGCAACAGCCACAATCAATGTATCCCGACGTCTTAAATCCTGTGCCTGTGTGCCAGATCGATACGAGTGGCAGGATCAAGAGACAGAACATCGTCTGGCTGGTGTGGGCCAGGCGGTTGTCATCAGGAAAGTTCCGCCGTCTCACCATGAGCAGCTTGGGTAGCCGAGAGCGCAGGTCCAACTGGCGTGCAAACATCTGAGGAATCAGCCCAATGGGATTCATCGGAGCAAACCTTACGCTCGAACAGAGATGTATCCCAGGCGCAGGCACTTAGTTAGAGACTGCGTGCAATGAAACGACTGCAAATGCCAAGTGGCATGACCAAGATCAAGAAATTCATTTTCACCAGTTTCAGTTCTGACAAAGGCTCCATCTGGCGTAGCAGTCGTTGGTCTAGAGGCCCAAACAGCCCGTAGACCATTGTGGCCCCTTGTGGATGGCAGTCTTCACAAATGTCTATGTGGCATTTTTTGCAGTGCCTTGGCTGCAACAGTACCAAATATTCGAGATAGCACTTCCTGGTTTGGATCAAGCGTGGCACACGTACGCAGTCAAGCCGCCACCGGTATGGACCCTTGTTTTCACTGCTAGACCGACATACATCATGATGTCGACAAGTCCAGCCCCGACCGTCGCTGGTTTCCGCGCCGGTCCATTCCATTTCCCTGCTGCAGACCAGGCAGAGTGGGCCGAACGCCTGGCGCGGCGTGAGTAACTTCAGACCCGACAAGTGCCCTGAAATCGCATCACGTGTAGCATATGACCGCATGGTGCACAAGCAGGCACACCTTGGAGGTCATCTGTTCAATGATCTTCGGCGGTCGGAATGGAAATCCTTCGAAAATGTAGCGTAAGCCCAGCACACCTGCAAGAAACCCCCATGTCGGACAGTCTGAAGGAGCTCGCAGCGTGAACTGGGCTTGAAAAGAGGAACAGGCTGGTCCGCAGGTTGCGCAAACAGCTAGTAGACTCATGACTGTTCACTGGTAACTGATCAGCAGGAGGAACACTGCTCTTGAGAGGCAGCCTTTGTGTCAAACTTTGGTGGACAGCGACGCTGAACTCTTGGGCGTTGAGGAGTTTTAGGCACTGGGAGCTCGGGCGGCGAATGGGGTCGGGCGTGGCTTCGGCGTGTAGTGTCAAGTCTTGCTGGCGCGATGGCGCTGGCATGCGGTGCATCTTCCCACCTCCATCCAACAAGAAGATGAAAGCCAGAAGCCGTCCAAGTCCTGACGAGATCTGTTGAGTTCGATGATCTGTTTGAAGCGAAGCCCACATCTGTCGCAATCTACAACATTGTCAAGTGTGCAGACTTAATGCTCCCCTTCGGGGAGGGTTTCGATGTGACGAACAGCCCATTTTGTGAAAGTTGCAAGTTGCTGTGAAATGCGGGCTGAGAGAGGATAACACGAATCCTATGAACAAGTCTGGACAAGGCTTTCTTCTCCTAGCTTGTACATGTGTAGAGGAGCCTCTGCAACGCGTGACGGGAAGGAGAAGACTCTTGCAAGTATACAAAATCACACAAGCGACAAACGTTCCAAAAGATCTGATCGCCTCACCAACCACCCTCATGCGTCGTCTTAGCGGTCATGCTTGGGTATAGACTCACAGCGAATATCGGGCGGATGCATAGTGGGCATAGTGGCCTTGAAGGCAACGGCAGCAGCATGCTCCAGCTCGCTTTCGATCTTCCTCTGCATCTGACCCTCCGCGAGATATCTGAACTTGTGCATATATCACATAGGCCTCAGTGAACCCACTCGCCGTGCCATGACAGCCCCTGCTTGACCATGCTCAGCTTCCGACGACCAGTGGAACGATAAACTCCATGAGAACCTCCACAAATGGAGCGACGACGAAGAGTCCGCCCAACCACGCCTCGAAGAGGTCCCATCTCCTCGGAAGTCAGAACAGGCAATATGTAGCCAAAGGAGCCGAGGCGTTCGCTTCACTGATCTCTTGGCCCAAACCCAATTACTCCTTTCGTGCCCTCACCCCGCCACCTTCCACCTATGACAAAGTGAAATTAGGCGGGCTCTTCTGCTGAGGTCGACGCTGGTGAAAACTTAGCTTTGATCTTGCGCAGAAGAGAGTGCCAGCACAACAAACCGGATCATCGGGAGCACAACTGCGCAGGGCTTGGCAGACCTTGACAAGCAGTGGATGGAGCCACCTCTATGCAGTCTCCCATGCACATGTCTCAATCCGTACATCTCAACTGTGATTTGTCTGCATCCAGGTTACCTGGAAATCCCAGAAGTCTACGCAGCCAGCGGAGTCCCACCATTCAGTTTCCGGCGTTTCTTCCCACTCAGGCAGGAAAGAAAAGGCCAGGTAAGCAAAGACTCCAATTGTAGCAACCATGTCAATGCTGATGGCCATGAAGTGCTCTACAAACAGTCGGAGAATCATGCTGTGGAAATTCCAATTCCTGCCAGCACGAAACAACCCCTTCATTTCCGAAAAAGCACCCGTCTGCTGCAAAAGCATTTCGCAGCTAAGGATCTTGGCGATTTGTCTTGCAAACGCTTTGCAGAGCTCGCCCGTGGCAACCGCTATCAGCAAGGCCATCAGGATATCACATGCTATCATGGATAGCGTGCCAGCGAACCCATGCTTGAACGATGGATCGCGGCAACCCAACTTGTAGCAGTCGCCCCACTCGTAAATCCTAAGTCTCTTGATTAGCCATGAAAGTTAATCGATGCCCTCCAAGCCCACCTATATTCGGGAGAGGGAGGGAGAGGGAGGGCGACAGCAAGCATGCAGTGAAAGTAACAGCGAGTGTAACAACTAAGAGACAAGAGCAGGCAGCATTGTCTGTGCATGTCTGAACCGACCATGCCAAGCTGCAGGAGAAACTTCAACTCCATCGTGAACAGCAGGAATAGAACTGCAAGCGTCAGGCACAGCATGCCTGCCACACCTCTCAGGACACGACATGTGAACATCAGGTGCCTGGAAATCGAGCTGTAGCTTCGTTCGCACATGTTGCAGTATCATGTGTCAGGGCGCCTGACAAAACGACACACCAAGCTGCCCAAATCTTGGGATGGGTGGCCTTCTGATAATCTGGATTTCGGATCCTGGTGACACTCTCCATCACAGACGGGTGAAATAGCACATGGTGAGAAGGATACCACTCCAGCAACTGAGTTATGTGGCAAGGCAGAGCACGACCTTTCCAGCCTAATGACCTGATGCAGCAAATTCACGTGTCATGCCATGCCAGCTTAGCTCGCTGCTACAGTAACCTCCACGTTGTATGGCAACCTCTTTAGCACGTTTTAAAGAGACACACGCGCACACAAACACACACACACACACACACTAAGGCCACAACATGGCCATGGACTTCACCCCCCGACTTGTTGCAGCACCAGGCTCAAATTCACTGGAGCAGCGAAGACGTCTCCCGAACCAGTCCGTGACATGATCTTCTGCAACACATGCTTGCTCCTTGGTAAAGCTTGAGCTAGGTCTCCAATGGTCCAACAGGGAACGATGCCCACTGGAACAGCTTTCGCGGCTTGAAGAGGCATTGCTGTTCCACAAGTTTCAGTTTCTACATGATGTAAACTCGCCGAATACAACCGCACAGCTGATCAATGTCGACGTAAACTTGCTCGCACAAATTGTGATTTCGTCACGGAGCCATCGCAGAACTTTTGCACGACGTGCTTCTAGCAGCAGCTGCAACAGGGCCAGTGGCGGTGGCGGCAGGTGGAGGAGTAGCCGCAGTAGCGGTAGTAGAGCAGTAGTAGCAGCAGCAGCAGCAGTAGTAGTAGTTGCCGCCAGCCTGCTCCTGTGACCCCCTGTGTCTACAGTACAAAGAAACTGAGGACTGCTATTACTTTGAAGGAGCAGGCCGAGGATGACTTTGCTACTGTAGAGGGGCAGGTGGCAGACTAGTAGTAGTAGTAGTAGTAGTACTACTACTACTACTACTACTGCTACTACTACTACTACTACTACTACTGCTATTGCTACTGTTGCTACTACTGCTATTGCTACTGTTACTACTACTAATAATAACACTAATGATACTGCTACCACCACTACTTTAGAGGGGCAAGCGGCGTGGGACTACAACTATCACTACTGCTATTGCTTCTATTCTGCTAATACTACCACTACTACTCCTACTACGAATTACATCAAAGCCAAGCCAAGCCAGACCAAGCCAAGCCAAGCCAACCCCAATGAGATCTCCATTCACCCTTGTCCAATCGGAAAACCCCTCTAATAGGAAAATCGTATCGAAGAGAGAACCCTATCTAATTGAAAACCATATCTAGTGGGAACACCCTATCCAGTAGGAAAGCCCTATCTAATAGGAACACCCTATCAAAGAGGAAAGCCCATCTAATAGGAACGCCCCATTCTATAGGAAAGCCCCATCGAGTAGGAATATCCCATCTAACGGGAAGACCCTATCCAATGCAACCACCCTACCTAACAGGGGAAATTCCTAGTTGGAAACTAATCGCAAAACCAAATGTAATGGGAAAGCCCTACTCAAGACCGTGAAGACCGTGCTTCCAGCTGGCTGGCAACAGAGCAGCGTCTGCGAACAAGCACTGAAACGACTGTGGGAGGGGGCAAAAGAGAAGAGAGGGTGGTCACAGGAGCAGGCTGGCGCCTAATAGTTGTAATAGTGGTAGTGGTAGTGGTAGCAGTAGAAGAAGTAGTAGTAGTAGTAGTAGTCGTCTTAGCAGGAGTAGTAGTAGTAGTAGTAGTAGTAGTAATAGTAGCGGTGGTAATAGTAATAGTAATAGTAATAGTAATAGTAACAGTAACAGTAACGGTAACACTAACACTAATAGTAATAGCAGCAGCAGCAGCAGGAGTAGTAGTAGTGGTAGTGGTAGTGGTAGTGGTAGTGGTAGTGGTAGTGGTAGTAGTAGTAGTAGTAGTAGTCGTAGTCGTGGTCGTCGTCGTAGTCGTAGTCGTAGTCGTAGTCGTAGTCGTAGTCG
>CAJNJA010000182.1:0-11870 GCA_905231915.1 Symbiodinium necroappetens | reverse complement strand
AGAGGAGATGCTGATTGCACTTGTTGCTGGAAATGCGAAACTAAAATCCACACCGGTCAGAAACTCTGTTTCCAACAACAAGGAAGAGCTGATGACACTCTTGTCTCTCCAGAGCTTTCCGCTGAAGAGCGGTCCCTTCCTCTACAATGGACCAGTATCCCGTCCTTAAGACGTGTCGTAGGTAATGTCCTGGATGGCTCTTCGTCAAAGGATCAGCAATCATAGCTCTCGTGTCAATCCACCGGATAGTACCGGCAGTCTGCTGTACATCGCTTTTAATTACTGCAAGATCGATGGCCGTCCTCTTGTCACTGATGTATGCAGTCGTGGCTGACAGTTTACTGGCTGCATCGTAGAGGCTCTTCGAGTCGATGGCCGCCAAGAAGGGAAGCTTACAGGCTTCTCTTCTCCAGTCGTCAGCTTGCATCATTCCATGAAAAGCTTCCAGAAACAAGAGCCTGTGCCAATGTACAGCTCCTATCCCCGATTGGAGAGCTTGGCCCTCCGCGGCCAAAGTGTCAACCACCTTGCGTCGTAGCTTGAAGCTCTTCCATGAGGCCACGGTGGTCTGAGCTGGAACACTGCTTTGCGCCAAATTCGCGTCGTGGTACAAGATGATCTGTCCCGCTTGGCAGGCCAGGTTCTGCAACTGAATCAGACTACTGTGGATCTTGGTTTGAGGAACCTGTAGGCGTGGTTCTCGGGCCTTTTCAAAAGTAGTTGATCCCGTCCACGGCAAATCCCGTAAAACCCGGATCCCTTGTGAATCAAACCAGACATCCGTTTTCTCGTCCTTGTCCGGCTCATCTTGATCCGGAGCCGCTAGCAGGATAGTCTTCCTGAATCCCGTTAGCTGGTGAAGGTCCGGCCCATCGGGAGCCGCTCCAGGATGAAAGCTGGTCCGGCGTGGAGTCACATGGTGCCTGACCCAGTACTGCTCGGTTTCCTCCCACCAGTCGGTCTCATTGTCTTCGACCCAGATGCAGTCCTTGGCATTGCCCCAAGCAGCGTCTGTAACCACAGAAACTCGCAGACGATCCCATTGGATAGGCATGACCCGAATTCCGGTCGTGGCGTACTTGTGCGCCTCCTCTGCGATCTTGTTGCCCTCGATGAGGTCAGCCACTCGGGGCTGAGGAAACGCCTGTTGTAACAGGGCCACCCGACCTGCTAAATCACATCGGGTCTCTTTGGCCAGCCACGCCAGAGCCCCAAGTTGGCTCCGAAGCTGTTCGATCTCCGACGGCGTGCACTTGGAGTCGCGCTGCTGTTTTCGACCCCGATTAATCTTAGTCAGATGAACCTTATCAGCAACATAAAACGCTTGATCAATCAAGATGGAACCATCTTCCTGTTGCTTGATGTCCTTGCCGGTGAACCGACCAGCTCCTGACTGATTCTTTCCAAGCTTGTATTCTGCGGCAATCTGGTCAATGACCTGCCAATGTCGGTCATTGCCTCCATGGCGTAGATCATCGGTAGCCACTCCAATGATTCCATCCAATGCTCCGGCACGATCACCGTCGCCTTGTAGGTAAAACACACATGGGTCCGCGAGGCTTCTTCGGTAGCCGAAATCTTGAACCAATCGCCTGGAAAGATGACGATACCATGCAAGCGGGCCGTCTGTCAAACCGTAGCAAGTCTTCATCAATCGCAACAACTGTTGAGGATGGGCTCCAGGAATGCCTTCCTTAGGTTGAAAACAATACAGTTCTCTTTCGATAGCATCGCCGGAATGAAAAGCCTGGGTGAAGTCCAGAAATCCCGGAATCCATCTCATAGAAGAAAGCACCTGAGCCACGAAGATCACTGAGTCTCGGCTCACCTGAGGAGTGGTGCTCTCTACTTCAGCCGCTGCCTCTTCAGAAAACCCTTGCATAACGTGACGACACTTGGCCTTGTGAGGCCCGGATCCGTCATCGTCAAGCAAGGTATCATCCGCCTGGGCAGCTGCAACATCCGAAGGTTCCAAAGGCTTTTTGGTCAACACGTAGCGCGAGTTCATGACCTTTTCCCGCTTATTCTGAAGAATCTTCTCAGACTCTGAAAGAGTGAGGAGACGGTAGGCGCCGGTCTCCAAGTTGTTGCGGATCTCCTTCTGGATGGCTCGCTGAAGGCGAGCAGCGTCCTTGCCCTTGAAGTCTTTCACCGAAGATTCCTTTCGCTGGCGTTGTTTCATCAGCGCCTGTAGCTGAAGGTTGTAGGCCTCCAGGAACTCAAGACGACTGCTCTTTCCCGGAGGCTCCGGAGCAGCATCAAGCTCCCGCTTGTTTTCTTGAGAACCTGAGATGGTTCCCTCCAGATCCATGCCGTTGTCCTCGTTCTCGACCTCGAGGGGCTCGGCACCGGCCGGAATCTCGTCCTCGATCTCCATCGGTAGGCCGCTGGAAGCATTCCCTGCCGCGGCAGCGGTAGGGTCTGGTAAGGACTGGGAATCTCCATGTTCCCTCGCGAACTCGTAGGTACCGGTTTTCTGACGAACTCGTCGAACAGGAGGAAGGCCTGGTTCAGGTTCTCCGGGAGGTTCGCCCTCGTCTCCGGAGAACTCAGGAGGATCATGCTCTTGAGTCAGATCCACAAAGCCACGTTTCGGTGCTGCTTCGAAGTCTTTCCGAATTTGAGCGATCCCGCTCATCCAACCGGACAATGATAAGTTTTCCTCCTCCGTCGCTGGACGTACACGTTCCGGGGCAGCCTTGATAACAGTGTTCTGGAAGGACAACCACAGGCAGCTGGGAAGGTCAGTCATCATCACCCTTGCCGGTCCTTGCCAATACGACTGCCTTGTTTTCTTGGTCGATCCGGCTCCTCGTCTCCAGAAGAACACTGCTTGCCCGACCTCGAAGTTGCGGTGAGGTCGCGGCCCGGAATGCACAGCTGCTTGTAAAGCCTGGTCACAGTCGGCCGCATGAACGGCAATCGCCGCCGCTCGTCTCATCTTCATGGCTTTCTCGGCCTGGACGTCGCCGATCTTTATCAAGCCCGCGGCCATGTGGTC
The DNA here is from genome assembly GCA_905231915.1 of Symbiodinium necroappetens. Taxonomy (NCBI): domain Eukaryota; class Dinophyceae; order Suessiales; family Symbiodiniaceae; genus Symbiodinium; species Symbiodinium necroappetens. The sequence goes on along the minus strand of CAJNJA010000182.1, from coordinate 8,869 downwards.
GTCGGCTCCGCCGCTCAGAAGTCCCCCGGGTAGTCGGGGACTGTATCCGATCACTCGTTGGATCGGAGAATATCCTCCACGTATCAGGAGCCTGTTGCGCATCATGCAGGAAACGTCCACCAACTCCCGCCACTCATTCTCGGACTGGCAGTCGTAGTCCTTCATGACCTTGTAAAGGATGTTCTTGAACACTCCACCCGCTCGTTCCGTGAGGCCACGTTGATAGGGAGCTTCCAGGGAAGAGGGAATCACCTCTGTTCCGTCTCGTTCCGCTTGTCGCCGGAATGTAGACTTGTACTCGGTGCCGAGGTCAATCATGAGCCTTCTAGGAGGCCCAAAGAACCTGACCCACTGTCTGTAGGCCGTCCGCACCTCCTCGGCCGTCTCGGAAGCCAGGGGGATCACCAACTGGAAATGAGTGTTCCAGTCCACCACGTTGATGGCTGGGATGGCCTTGTTATTATGATCTCGGAGATGAACCGTATCGATCCCAACCAAGTCATTCACAGTGAGACTTTCTCGTGGAGGGGCACCTCGGCGAGGCGCATCCGGAAGTCGGTATGATTCGCAGACCGAACATTTCAAATCCTTGGCAATCTGAATGGCTTCTTCCGGAGCCTGACTCTGCCGAAGAATCCGAACCAGGCGGTTGTTGTCGGGGTGGCCTAGGCCTTCATGAGCCCGGCGAACCAGCTTCTCCAGAGTAACCTGTCGTAACCCCGGAAATTGCCTCATCTTCCGCTCCGCGGCGGGGTCAATCTTGGCCTGGTAGACAGTGTCAATGAGATCTTGCAGGGGAAGTCGCCGTTGTTGATCGCGAAGGTCCTGCCAACGAACTTCATCTTCATGAAGACGCCATCCTTGGTCACCATTCCTGGTCCATGTACTTCTCCACGGGAAGCTAGCAGCAGGAAGGTTGGCCTCGGGAACCGTGATATTTCCGGTCGATCGTGCAATATGCATCCAGTCACCATTGGATAGCTCATGCCAACCGTCTTCATCAAGGTGCTCAGCAGCGCCCTCGTACGAGTCAGGGAAGGTAGCCCGCTTAATCTCGACGGCGTCGTCCTCTTGATGGAGGATTTCCTTGGTGAAGTCGGGAAGGATCACCGGGGTGTTCCCGTGCTCAATCTGGTAGAGCTCGACCTCAGTAAAGTAGGCCCGGTCTATCCGGCGATCACCATCGCAAATCTCCTGGTAACGTCGCAAGTTGATCTCCTTGGGTCTCGGAAGTTCGCCTGGGCATATGGAGTGACCACCAGAGAAATTAGGCCACCACGATCCTTGGGTCCTAGCGATGGCGGGGTGATTCGTGAAAACACCCTGTCGAGACAGTCCATCTTCACGTCCCGGATCGGGTAATCGATGAGATCCTGGGCCGTAGGCGCTGAACTTCGCCCCAGCAGCAGCAGCAGCAAGCGGCTGCACGCATCGATGTTGCCATGATCGAGGTGACCAGGGGCAATCAAGCACAAAACTCAGCCCAAGCTGACAACACCTTTGACAAACTTGAAGAGCAAAATCCAAGAGCTTCCGACCCTGTCTTTTGCTGTCTAGGTGTTTCTTGAGGTTGGCATGATCCTTGTCTACGAAATTTCGGCTAAGACTGAACAGCTGATCCGGGCGAGCGCGGGATGAATAAATGATCACCAAGCCAGGTCGTTCATGCTGAAGGTGAGTCATCACTGACTGTCGAACAGGTTCACTGAGCAGATCATCGCCTAATTCAAGATCAAGCACTTGACCAGCATTAAATTCAGACCGCTTCGCTCTGTGGAAGGCTGACAACGGATTATGTATCTCTGCAACTTTGCGCAACTGTCTTTCAGTCATACCAAATAATTCCTTGTAAAATGCCAAACTCTTCCGGCTGGGTCGCTGTAGCTCACGCGCGGTCTGCTGTTTCAACTCACAAAGCGCTCGTTCAGAGTCTGGGCCCAGGCACTCTACCAGCCTGGACCAAATCTGTTCAAAACGCTTGAGCTCGCTCTCGAGCTTGCGCCTAGGAAGGCCGGCTCCGTCCGGACTCATCCGAGCGGACCCTTGGAGCTGGACGCCGACTGACTCCGCTGGCTGAAGGCCCGAAACTGCTGCCATTCCAGGAACTGCTTGTACTCGTCTTCGCTGCCCGGTTGCATAGGCTTCCTGGTGGAGGTGTTGGACGAGCTCTGCTTCTCGCGGGCAGTCGGCTTCTTCTCCGACTTCGCCGGGCTTGGAGATGCTCTCGGTGGCGTCGGTGGAGCGGATCGAGGGGTGATGTCGCCCATCATCGACACCAGGTCCATGGTTTGGATCGAAGGAGACGGAGAGGCAAGGCCGCCGCTCATGTCGGCCTCCTGGTGGTTGAGCTTCCGGTTCTGCACCATTCTCCAGTGAGGATGCTCCCAAAGAACCGCCCCGGTCTTGGCATCGGAGACCTCCAGCGGCAAACGACATTGCTTGCAGGTCTTCTTCTTCTGGAAGCCGTTGCTTCCGGTCCCCAGCGTGATCTGGTGCTTGCACTTCCTCTGCTCGGTGGTAAGTTCCTTCATCTCGCTCTGCATATCTGCCGTCATCTTCACCTTGAGGCGATCCGGATCCTTCCAGTAGGGCTGGTACTCCAGCCATTGGAAGTAGTCGCACCTCTTCGTCGTGTCTCTCCAGAGAGGGCATCGTCGAAATTGTCGTTGGTAGTTCGGGCCCTCCTTGCGGCACATCAAGATGACAGTCTCCAGCCCGTGGTGGCAGTGGTTCTTGCCGTCTGGGCACGGTGGTCCAGCCGGAGGGATGACCACGTAGGAACCGGTTGTCGAGGCTCCCTCGGTCTCGGCATTCGAGGCAGTCTCGGAACTGTCGTCCTCGTCCAGAAGTTCGTCGATCGACTCCCGGAGGTTCCGGAGGTCTTCGCGGCCGAGATGCTTGATCATCCCGGCAGCCTGGCGACTGATGATCTTGGTGGGGTTCCTGGTCCCCATCTGGCCCACGATGAGTTGACGCAAAGCATTGGCGAGAACCATGAGAAGGCGTAGCACCATGCGACGCCAACCCTGTTCTCGACGGTTGAGCTTCACCTCCTTAACCCTGTTCTCGACGGTTGAGCTTCACCTCCTTCTCGGAGCGGCTGCGCTTGTTGGGAGACGCAGCGGGATACATGATGAACACCGTCGGGAACCGCAGGGGCTGAAAGTTTACTACTGCTGGGCCCGGCTTCAGGAAAGACATGGTGTGCTTCAGAGACACCACGTGACTGAAGCTTGTCAATCGTCTGCTGCAATTCCTGAAGCATGGACGGAGTGAACCTATCCAGTGGAACTCGTAAGGCTCCGGTGGGCCCAATATGAAGGGGAACTCGATGATTGAAGCGCCCTAGGTGCATGCTGAGACCGATCTTGGGGTCCAAGGTCAAGGTAGCTCGGCAGTACAAGAGGAAAGGCAATGACAACAGGAAGGGTGCCTGCCTACTTTGGCCATCCTCAAAAATTGCAGGTCTAAGGATGCAACCCTTCCTCCCCAGACTGGTAGGCAAGCATGCAATCTGACTTGTGCTTGTCATCCCGTTCACCGACTTGAAGCAATGGGCCTCTGGTTTGTAGCAACAACCGACCTGATGACTTTGATTAGCCAGAAATTTCCGTAGGGTTTCTGCACCAATGGCGGTACGTTGGCAACCGGTATCTACTGTAGCGCAGTGGTCTTCACGAATAGGCTCAAACTGGTCTACATAAAGAACTTCATGCACGGGCACTGTGTATGCTGCACACAGGCTCGGATCCGACAGTCCCGGTGGCGCGCCGATCCCCTTGCCAGAGGTAGAGGATGCGGACGAACTCTGCTCCTTGAAATCCAGGTACTCGATGTAGTCAAGGAACAGGGCCTCTTCAGACTCAAGGAAATGGTTCTCCTTCGCGCCACTGTTGCTGGTATTGCGTGGGCACTCGCGATGCCAGTGGCCAATCTCCTTGCAAATACCACATCGGGTCCGCCGCTTCAGAGCCTCAATGCTGACCTTGTAGGTGTTGCCGACCTTGACGTTGGGCGGCTCCCGGAACCGCTGTCCAGCATCTCTGCCAGATCCGTAGCCCCGGGCTAGGGCCTTCGCCTTCTTCGCCTTGTTGACCGCCGGGAAGGACCTCTTTCCGCCGCCCTTGGTGTGCTCCTTGATCATCGCCGCCAAGATCTCGGTGGCCTCGGACTCGTCGAACACGATCTCGTTCTCATTCTCGCCGTCATGGTTGGTGCCCTCGTCGAGCTCCTGAAGGGCACCTAGGAGGACCTCAACACCATATGGATCCGGGTCACCGAAGTCCTCCTCGTCCAGGCCATAATCTTGCGGCTCGGCTTCACCCACAAGCAAAACCTGGTTCGCCCTTGGGTTGGCCAGCTTGCTAGCCTTGTTCTCGAACTCCGTTTCGTGCACACGAAGCCACTCCTTGACATCCTTCGTCTTTAGCCGGCCTTGCGTGAAGTTCAGAAGCAACTTCAGCTCTTCATTCGAAAGATTCAAGGCATTCGTGAGGAGGAAGCCAAGGTACTCCTCTGGAAGCTTCACCTTGTGCTCCTCCAACCGTCTGACAATGTTGTCCCACCTGGCAAAGAAGGCCTTGTTGTTCTCCCCCTTTGTTCGACGAAGAGTGTAGGTGATCTTCACCAGCGTGTTGATCATGTCCTCCCTTTCGTCGTCGCCGTACAGCTCCTTGGAGTCCATGAGCTTTATCAACTTTTCGCCGTTCTCGGGGTCGCTCATCCAGGCCAAATCCTTAGCCAGGTACTTCATATCATCAAACGGGGTGCCCGCCAAGCTTTTGAGCAACATGGGTCCTCGAGACTTCGGCTTCACCCGAGTCGTGGCCAGCCACAAGCGGGCCCGGATCTGATAGTCCTTGAAGGCTGTCGTGCCGTCCCAAGACGGAGCGGGTCCGGCATTACTGCGGTCGCCTCCATTATCTCTCTCACTCTCATCATCAGACCGGTCCCTTCGAGGCCGCCAAGCCCGATTGCCTGAAGTCTGCCTGGAAACCATGAACTCTCTGAAGCGAGCAAACTCAGCAGAGTCCGGTCCTGGCACGGAGTCACGCCGGGCCTCTGCTGCCGACCGCCAAGGATCACTCTCCTCAGCTTGCACCTCGTCGTTGTCGAGCGAACCATTATCTGGAACAGGTGAAGTAGGTTCTGTCATGAAGAGTGCAGCGTAGCTTATCAATCAGAAGACCAGTTCCCACAACTAGGTGCTCAAAGGATCGAACGAGGCTCCGCTACCACTGTGTCGGAAAGACACAGTGGCAGCACTCACGCACACAAACCATTGCCTGTTTTACTCGCACAACTTGAGCCATTCGGCATTCGATCGAAACTCGTCTGAACTGAAAAGAAAGAGAGTGAGAGAGAGAGGAGATGCTGATTGCACTTGTTGTTGGAAATGCGAAACTAAAATCCACACTAGGGTTCTTGGCTCGGGGGCTTTATGGTCTTCGGTGGGCTTCAGCTCCGGCCCCCCGGGCTTTAGATGTTGGCCGCAGGGCTCTGTTGCTTTCCCTTGGGCCCTTGGGGTTTTCAGTGAAGTTTTCAGGTACATCGAACCCTAAACCCTAAACCCTGAACCCTAAGCCCTAAACCCCAAACCCCAAACCCTAAACCCTAAACCGTGTTCTGGCGGTTTTGAGTGCTTTGGGGCCTTCGGTTTCCGAGGTTTGGCTCAGGCTCTGGCGCCGATGGAGTTTTCCTTTAAGGTTTAGTGGGTTTAGGGTTCAGGGTTTAGGGTTTGGGGTTTAGTGGGTTTAGGATTTCGGCCTGCGTTTTAAAGTTGGCCGGGGCTTTGAGGTGTAGATTTTGGGGGTTCCTTCATCCCTGAATCCATGAAGCCCCAAACGCCCAAAAAATCCCTAAACCGAACTGTTGATGATAGAAATCCTGCATTACCTTAAGGACCCTAAACTATGGGAATTATGGTATATTCCTTATTATGGGTAATGCAGGATTTATGTCATCAACCGTACCACCTTTTGCTTTCAACACCCGAGCTCCGGTAGCTTAAACCTGAGTTCCAACGCCTTCCTGAAGAGGCCTAAATCGTTTGCAGTACCCTTCCTTTGGGCTCCGAACCCTAGACCCTAAACCCTTTGGGTTCCTAACCCTAAACCCTAAACCCTTTGGGTTCCTAACCCTAAACCCTAAACCCTTTGGGTTCCTAACCCTAAACCCTAAACCCTTTGGGTTCCTAACCCTAGACCCTAAACCCTTTGGGTTCCTAACCCTAAACCCTAAACCCTTTGGGTTCCGAACCCTAAACCCTAAACCCTTTGGGTTCCGAACCCTAAACCCTACACCCTTTGGGTTCCTAACCCTAAACCCTACGCCCTTTGGGTTCCTAACCCTAAACCCTACGCCCTTTGGGTTCCTAACCCTAAACCCTAGACCCTTTGGGTTCCGAACCCTAAACCCTACGCCCTTTGGGTTCCTAATCATGGTTATGGTATGCTATAATGTAAGACACTCTTCCATGTCTTAGTGGCCGCGGACCGGCTTCCGAGTTTTCCGAGTCTTGGGGTGACCTCTGATTTCGCGCTGGGCTGAGTATTTTGTTTTTTTCCGGTTTGAGGGTTTGGGGTTTCGGGTTTAGGGTCGAGGGTTTAGGGTTTAAGGATCTGGGGTATGACGCATGCTCTACTTGGGGGTTCCTGTGTAGTTATAATTGGGTTTTTATGTAAGGTAACGATACCTACAACCCATATTCGGGGACTTTCCCCCCACTTATAGCTACCCATGAACCTCGAAGTAGTTATTCTCAGAAATTCCTTGAGTAAGTCTATCTATCCTCGGGGACAACACCGGTGAAGCCCTGAACTCTCGTAATTCCAAGAACCTGGCTAAGGCTGAGTCCTACACTCCCAAGACCTGAGTAGGAAGTTCCTTCGCAGCTCGAGCTTTGTCGTTCAAGCATCGCACCCGCTCTGACATCCCTTGCGCACCGCTTCGCGATGATGCAAGGCTGCAGTAGTTCAGTGCAGCTCCCCCTGCTCAAGTAATGGCCTAGAGGATTTCGTAGATCATAGGTATTGTTGTTGTATTTGTGCAAGCTGTTGTTCTTAACATTCCCCTTTCCACTTGCAGATTGAATCAGTTTGTCATGCTGTACAAGGATGCGGTGAAAGTGCTATGGTTTTTGTGTGTGGTTCGGTCTTGTGAGTGTGCGTGCATTGTGTATACACACGTATGTATTGTTGCATACTTGTACAAGCATGTACGGATGTACCTGCGCGTATGTGTACATGTCTACATATATGTATATACACATAGCAGTTTATACACAGATAGAGAAGAAAGAGAGATAGATGGAGAGAGAGAGAGAGAGAGACAGAGGGCACGCCTGAAAACGCGGCTAGGCACATGATGCATATGTGTCAACATGTTCTTGCATGTGTGAAGGCACCTCTTTAATTATTTAACGTACAAGTAAACTGAGGGTGCAGCCTACCTGAAAGGAGACCCGCGCCCTGCTTGCAAACACCGAGGCGGGGAACTTGCTTATTTATTGGAGGGCCGGTAAACCCCGACAGCCAAAAAAAGACCCTGATCCAAAGAGTTCAACTTAGGACGTCGCCTCCATCGACGGGCTCAGCGCTGGGTGACAGCATCTGAGCAGCTTCAAGAAATCGAACTCAGAGTCTAGTGAACTGGATGCTAGGATTCGGTTCTGCAGATAGCGAGGCATGGTTGATTCGGGCTACACTGCGCTTGTCCAGCTTCTTCCTTGGCTGCTCCCTCCAAGCCGAGAGTGGGAATTTGAACATTTGCAACTGCAGAATTATCATTAGTAAGTTAGGTCCTATAGGTCGTCCATTGCTGGCCGAGAAGTTACAAGCACACCAGCAGAAGGGGTAGATTTTAGTTACACTGATGTGCCGTCATGGAATTGCGGCTTCAAGCTTCGAATCCCTATATCCACATGACTCACTATGTCTACGTCTGAGTTCGGCTTCTGCTTGGCGGTTCATGGGTAGTTCTAAATGGGGCTATAGTTAGGGTAACTATTCTTACAACCCATATTAGGGGGTGGGGGGCTTATAACCCCACTTATAACTACCCTAAACCCTAAACCCCAAGCCCTATAGAACCCTCTAGAAGCCTTAAAGAAACTCCAAAATTCTCAAAAAACCCCCCCACTTGTAACTACCCATGAACCTCTAAGTAACCCTAGACCCTAAACCCCAAACCCTCCAAGTAAGCCATAAGCTTAAAACCGCCTGAACCACTAAAACCCCAAACCCGAAACCCCTAAAGACCCAAACCATAAACCCCTAAACCCCCCAAACCGTTAAACTTCAAACACCCGCAAACCCCAAACCACCAAACTCCTAAACCCCTAAAACACCCTAACAAAAAAAACAACCTCTGCAGCCCTCTCCCCAAACTCCGATAAAGAATTCAAAAAGCAGATGCCTTAAGCGGTTTCCTTCAAGGGTTCCTTCCAGCAGTTCTGTTAAGAGGGTTCCTGTAACGTACCCTTTAGTAGTACAGTGTCCCAAATTGGGGCTTTTACTTTTTACATTTTTACAAAGACCCCTTTAGCAGCATAGGGTCCCAAATTCGGGGTTCTACTTTCTAGATCCTTCCGGGGGCCTGGATCACTGGCACCAAACCCCATTGCTTACACGACCGCTATTCGGGGTTTATATAAGGACATCAATGCAGCTTGTACAGGGATTGCAGGGTTAAGCTAGGGGGTTAGGTAGGGTTTAGAGTTTAAGCCCAAACCCAAAACCCTAAACCCTAAGCCCTAAAACCTAAACCCTAACCCCTAAACTCTTAAGCCCTAAGCCCTAAAACCCTTAAGCCCTCAGGCCTAAGCTCTAAACCCTGAACCCTACACCCTTAAGCCCTAAGCCCCTAAACC
>CAJNJA010000171.1:0-18183 GCA_905231915.1 Symbiodinium necroappetens | reverse complement strand
GATTACCTTGTAGGATTCTCAATATAAACCACAAAAGTAGTTCCTTCTTGTGGCTTCTATTTAGAATCCGATAAAGTATTCCCGAAAAGGAACTACTAAGGAGCCTATGGGTAGCTCAGAAAGTTTGCGGCTGCGTAGGGTCCTGGGCACAGGGTGTCTAGGATTCTAGGGGCTGCAGCTGGGTTCAGGTTGGGAGATATGCTTATGCAAAACCCAAAGGCTCCTAGGTGCTGTTATGGGGGATACTTTCCCATAAAAAATAATTCTAGTACAGAAACCCTACATTCTACTATATAGGTACTTTAATTTGGACCCTTTGGGAAACCCTAAACCCTAACTAAGGGTAGCTTTCTAAACTCGGGCCCCTTTTTGGTCCCCAATAAAGTACGGCACCCTTATAAAAAGGAGCCCCAAAAGGGACCCTAATTTAGAGAATTACTCACATGCATTACTTACTTGCCCAGGATCCAGAGGAACTGACAAGCCGTTCAGGGCTTTGTTTTAGGGTTTAGGGTTTAGGGTTTAGGGGTTTAGGGTTTAGGCTTTGGTTTAGGGTTTAGGGTTTAGGGGTTTAGGGTTTAGGGTTTACGAAAGAGGGCTAAAGGTCATCTGCTCTACTATGGCACCCTTGAGGGGACTCTCAAAAAATCCCCTTAAAGGAACTCTAAACCCTAAACTCTTCAAGAATCCCCTTAAAGGAACCCTAAACCCTTTAAAGGAAGCCTAAACCCTAAACTCTAAACTTTTAAGGAATCCCCTTGAAGGAACCCTAAACCCTAAACCCTAAACTCTTACAGAATCCTCCGAAGAGAGCCTCAACTCCAAACCCAGACTCTTAAAGACTCCCCCAAAGGGAGCCTTAACTCAGAGCGCTTCGGGCCAGTGGCCTAGGTTTGGGGATGTAGGAGCTTCGGATTCGGAGTTGAGGGTTTAGGGGTTTAGGGGTGTAAAGGTTTAGGGGTTTAGGGTTTAGGATTGAGGGTTTAGGGTTTTAGGTGATATCGACTAAGCTAGGTCTCGGTGAAGATACATCATGTAGTCTCTGTGTGCAGCATCATTTCCCAGAGAGCCCAATACCCCTTAATTAAGGAATCTTCCTTCAATCATAATACTAAGGCCCCTATAACTTAAGGCATATTCCTTGATTGAAGGGTCTTGGGCTCTCCGGGTTTGATTTTGCGGATGTGGCTCCGATGCACGTCTTTCCTGAAGAGATCCGTCCCCTTGACGTTGATCTTGGCGCTAACCCAGACAAACTTGCCAAAGGTACCCAGAGGCTCCTAAGTAGTTCCCTTTTAGTGGTTTATATTAGATTTAGGATCCTAGAAGGTAATCCCAATAGAAGGAGCTACTAAGGAGCCTCTGGGTAGTCATGAACATGAGGGCTTCACCCTCTTCGACATGGCCACCTTTAGCACTGAGATTACAAATTGAGGCACAGCTTTAGAAGCACTAGTCTGTGGCACCATGGGCTAAGGCATGAACATGAGGACTTGACCCTCTTCGACATGTCTTGCTGCCGGTGCTGAAAACTTCACTCTCAGAAGCACTTGCGGTGCACGATGGTCGGGCCGCTCTCGTCGTACTCGCCCTTGGAGATCCACATCTGCTGGAAGGTGCTCAGCGAGGACAGGATGGAGCCTCCAATCCACACGCTGTACTTACGCTCCGGTGGGGCCACCACCTTGATCTTCATGGTGGAAGGCGCCAGGGCAGTCAGCTCCTTGGTCATGCGCTCACCAATGCCCGTAAACATGGTGGTGCCACCGGACAGCACGACGTTGGAGTAAAGGTCCTTGCGGATGTCCACATCGCACTTCATGATGGACTGGAAGGTGGTGTCGTGGATACCGCTGGCCTCCTTGCCCACGAAGCTGGGCTGGAAAAGAACCTGTCGCGCACAACTATGGCCCTTCAAAACCACTAACAATGTTACATACTTTGGCTGTTTCACTGCGTATGTTCGCTCTGGAAGACTCCTAAAAGGCCCACCGCAGAGCCTATGCCGATGCTGTCAGTAAGGATGCTAGATCTGCGGCTGTGTTCAGACGACATGGATTTCACCGCCTGACCTCGGGGCAGCGGAAGCGCTCTGCACCGACGGTGATGATGTTGCCGTCTGGAAGCTCGTACGTCTTCTCCTTGTCACTGCTCTCGCTGGCTGCCTTCATCTCACTGTCGAAGTCCAGTGCGATGTAGCACAGCTTCTCCTTGACGTCGCGGACAATCTCGCGCTCTGCCGTGGTGGTGAAGGAGTAACCGCGCTCGGTCAGGATCTTCATCATGTACTCCTGAAGCCCTTAACCCCTAAACCCTAAACCCCTTAAGCCCTAAACCCCTTAAGCCCTAAGAACCTTAACCCCTAAACGCCTACTCCTAAGACCCACTCCTAAACCCCTAAACCTGAAAACCCCCAAAAGGCGCTCCGTGAGGTCACGGCCGGCCAGGTCCAGTCGAAGGATTGCATGGGGCAGCGCGTAACCCTCGTAGATCGGCACGGTGTGCGACACACCATCGCCGCTGTCCTGCACACACCATCTTACTTGCTCAGTTTACCCTAAGCCCTACACCCTAAACCCTTTGGAAGTATACTGGGGCTTTATAGGGATTGTAGTAGCCCAAACAGGTGAAAGGTTGCCTACCCAACTACTAGGCCATGTCTGCAGCTAGGATGCAATGCCGAACATTGCCGAACGAGAGAGTTCTTGATCCTTAACAAGCCGTATCAGCGCAGACCGTGGCCCGAAACTACCCCTAAACCCTAAACCCTCAACCCTAAACCCTACACCCCAGAGCCCAGAGACCAAGCTCAATCTTGAAGCTGAACTCCATGAAGTCCGACACTCAAAGTTCTAAGCTACAGCACAAACCCGAAGCCCTATGCTGTGACACCCTGAACCACCCTAAAACCTAAACCCTAAACCCCTAACCCCTAAACCATCCCGAAACCGTTTTGTTACGGCCCAATAAGAGACAGTCCATGACAATGCCCGTGGTGCGGCCAGAGGCATAGAGAGACCTTAGTCGCGCAGTTCACGAGCCCGAAGAGAAGTTGAATCAATAATTCCATGGACAGGCACTAATGCAAGTCCACAAAAAACATGCTTAGCTGCTGAGTTCATAAGCACAAAAAAATGATCACGCTCAGTTCTTTAAGGGATCATCTTGTCCCGAAAGTTTACAAGTGTGCTCATTCAGCTACTGAGCATAGAATTGAAGGATATAAACTATTGAGCGTTTGCTTCTAAACCCTAAACCCTAAATCCTAACCCTAAATCCTAAACCCTAAACTCTAAACCCTCTTTTTCTCAAGCGCTAGGGCACAGCACAGCCTGGATGGCCACGTACATGGCCGGAACCTGAGATCAGCTTCAGCTGGAAGGCTTCAGGCTTACCCATAGGCCCCTAAGTCGTTGGGAGTTAGGATTAGGGGGACCCTTGGGGATATAGACCCTCTCAATATGGTCCCTTTTAAGAGAGCCATAAGGGGGTTTAAGAAGGGGTCCCCTTCAAGGGGCCCCCCCAATACTACCTAGGAGTAGTTCCTGTTTATGGTTTATAGTTAGAATCCTATAAGGTGCTCCCAAAGAGGAACTACTTAGAAGCCTATGGGTACAGGCGTGTCGTTGAGCTTCAATTTTGCAGAAAGATATGAGGGTTTAGGGTTTAGGGTTCAGGGTGTGGGGTTTAGTATGTAGATTCGAGGATTCAGGGTGTAGGGCTCTTGGAACCCAGGGTTTAAGGGTTCAAGGTGGAGGTCAAAGCGATGTGTCCGCATAACTTCTCAGGAGTCATCATGGCTGATCGTTGCGTCATAGCACCCCATTCCAGTTACGAGTAGGCAAACCCTCAACCCTAAACCCTAAACTCTAAACCCTAAAAATCTCAACCCTAATAGCCTAAACTCTGAACCCGAAACCCTAAACTCTAAACCCTAAACCCTAAACCCTAAACTCTGAACCTAAACCCTAAACCCTAAACCCTAAACTCTAAACCCTAAAACCCTGAACCCTAAGAGCTGACAACCCCACTGTAAGACCCGTGTTTAGGGCTTAGCGCTCCATGTGGGCAAAGCCTGCAGGGTTTGCAGATGCTTTTGAGGGTCGTGGCACCTCCTGATGTTCATCGACGGGCTTGAAGTCTAGGGTTTAGGGTTTTAGGGTTTCTAGGGTTTATAGGGCTTATAGGGTTTATAGGGTTTAGGGTGTAGAAGTCGAGACCCTAGGGATTTAGGGTTTAGGGGTTTAGGGGTCTAGGGTTTATAGGGTTTTAGGGTTTAGAAGTTTGGGGCTTACGGCTTCCGGTGTTGGCTCGGGCGTCTTACGTAGATGAGTTTAGCCGATCTTGTCTTCGGCTCGGAGTTCTGGGTCTTTGGGTTAAACCCTAAACCCTGAACCCCTAAACCCCTAAAACCCTAACCGCTGAAGCCCTAAACCCTGGACCCTAAACCCTAAACCCCTAGACCCCTACAACCCTAACCCCTAAAGCCCTAAACCCTAAACCCCTAGGGTCTCGTGCTCCAGCCATGGAGCGTTGAAGGTCTCGAACATGATCTGCGTCATGCGCTCGCGGTTGGCCTTGGGGTACTAAACCCCAAACCCTATCTAACCTTATAGCCGCCTGCCGTAACCCTTACAGAACCTTATACCCTAAACCCTACACCTATATAACCTTAAACCCTGAACCCTAAACCCCGAACCTTACATATTCTTATACCCCAAACCCTAAACCCTAAATCCCCAAACCCTCAATCCCTAAGCCCCTAAGCCTGGCCTTGGGGTTCAAAGGAGCCTCCGTCAGCAGCACCGGGTGCTCCTCGGGGGCCACGCGCAGCTCGTTGTAGAAGGTGTGGTGCCAGATTTTCTCCTGCTCTTGACTAAACCCTAAACCCTAAAACCCGAAACCCTAAAACCTAAACCCTAAACCCTAAAACCCCAGACCCTAAACCCTAAAACCCTTAAACCCTAAACCCTCTCGGAATTCTTAGGGTTTGTGGCTTCAGGGATATAAGGCGTATGGCTTATAACATATAGTTCAATAATTCTTAGGGCTTTAGGGTTTTAGGGTTTTAAGGTTTGAGGGTTTTGGGATTTAGGCTTCCCAGGCATTTAAGGTTTTCGGGTTTATGTGGCTTTAGGTCTAGGACATTTTCAGGTGGGTAGTTACCGTGAAAGGAGCCTTACAGAAGGTCTATATACTCTATATAGAAACCTTGTGGAAGCCCTGTATACCCTAAACTCCCCACCTGTAGTTTCCCTTACTTAGGCTCCAGGGTCTGCCTGGATCTGGGCGTTGCGGCTTTTTGGGGTTTGCTAATGCCGGTCCTAGGGTTGATGATAAAAACCCTGCATACTACCCGCAATAAGGAAGATATACCATAATTTCCAAAGGTTGATGATATAAATCCTGTATATTACCCACAAGAAGGAAGATATACCAGAATTCCCATAGTTTAGGGTCCTTAAGGTAACGCAGGACTTGTATATCATCAACAGTAGGGAATATACTATAATTCCCATAGCTTAGGGTCCTTAAGGTCATGCAGGATTTATATCACCAACAGTAGGTACTGGTATGGGGTTTAGGGTTTAGAGTTGAGGGTACTGTTATGGGGGATACTTCCCCAAGCCATAAAAGTAACTCCTAATATAGAAATCCCACAGTCTACTGTAGAGGTACTTTGGACCCTTTGGGAAAGGGATGTTTATAGGAGCCTTTATAAAGGAGCCCTATAACATTTCCACGCTTCGTCACATCCGACGGCTCAAAAGCTGCAAGCAGGAGGAGGTTTGGACAGGGTTTAGTGGCTCAAGGTTCAGGGCTCATTTTCTTCATATATACAAACTATTTAATGAAAGAAGTATATATAAATAGATAGATAGATAGATAGATAGATAGCAGGGTCTAAAGTGCTTGCATAGTGCTTGTCGGGCTCATCTGGTGTATAGTATCTTGCGGAGCTTCTGGGGCGTAGCAACCGGAGATAACAAGGTCCACCGGCTCAGAGGTTTGGATTCCGCATTAACCTTCCAGACCCTGCCCAACCTGAACCACAAGAAGCCAAAACCTCCCACACTTAATCACAGAATACCCTAAATCCCTCAACCACAACCCCTGAACCCTAAACCCCTCAGCCCCTGAACCCTAAACTCCAAAACCCTCAACCCCCCCGAAACCCTAAACCCCTGACCCCGTAAGTCTTACACCCACCTCTGAATCCTCAGTCCCCTAAACCGCTTCATGCGAACCCTACGCCAATGGCTGCTCTGGTGTTCGAGTTTTTTCCTTGGCACCTTACTGTCCAAAGTGCAGGCTTCCCCCCGTTGCGAGCGTTTGAAAGGGGGCTTTAGCAGTTCGGACAGTTTTCTTGTTTTTTCGGGGGTAGCTTCTGCTATAATTCTAAGGAGCCCCAGTCTAGATATTTAGGCTTAGGGGTACTTTTGGGGTTCGAAGTGCATTGCTGAATAGCT
This sequence comes from Symbiodinium necroappetens, assembly GCA_905231915.1. NCBI lineage: Eukaryota > Dinophyceae > Suessiales > Symbiodiniaceae > Symbiodinium > Symbiodinium necroappetens. The sequence goes on along the minus strand of CAJNJA010000171.1, from coordinate 11,713 downwards.
TTTTGTTTTCTGCGGGACATCCCAAATGAGACAGTGTAATGTGCTTGGGGCTTAGCGTCAGGGGACCACTCAAGCAACTATCATTGCTGAGAAATGTACATAAGAGGCGATGGGGGGAGGGGGGTGTGGGGGGGGGGAATATAAGTACGTTAGTGGTGGGAGGGGGGGGGGTGGTAGATTTAGGGTGTAGGATTTAGGGTCCAGGGTCTGGGGTGTAGGGGTTAGGCTTTCTTAGCAGCTAAGTAGGTCGCCTGAACCTTTGAGGGTGTCTGAGATCCTACCTATCGTTGATGGGCGCCGGGAAACTGAGACACTCCGAATTTAGGGACCTGAATACTTGGAATAGGATTTGGGGTATAGTATACTATAGTTATAAAAAGGAACCCCCCCAAACCCTTTTCTACTTATTAAGGCCCCTACATTAGAAGAGTCTTGGGCGATTGAAGGTTTCCGGGTTTAGGTCTGAGAAGGTCTTGGAGTTGCCATTGGGGTGTGAGGTCTCAGAGCTCCACTTAGGGTTTAAGCTTCAGGGTTTAGGGTCTCGGGTTTAGGGTCTAGGGTTTAGGGTATGGTTCAGGGCTTTGGTGCGTGAGTTTACCCGCTTTGAGTCTGAAGCGTGTCAGTGTCTTTAAGAGCTTCAGGGTTGTGTGACTGGTCCTGAGAGCACTGCTCGTTTCGGGACCGATCTCGGTATTGCTTGAAGGCCTTATAAAGTTTGAATTGCTCCAGGTTTTAGGGTTGAAATAGAGCTTTGCAAGGGTGTTGAAATTGTAGGGTGTTCGGAGGATTTAAGGCGGGGTTTGAGAAGGGCTTTGGGGGCTTTGCGGTGTATGTCATGGGTAGCCTTTGCACCTCTCCATGATGCACCCCCACAAGGTAGTAAGCATGTCATGGGCATCAGCAGGCAGTATATGCGTCGCCAAAACTCAAAACCACGCTTGACAATACAAGGACTTAGAAACACTTATAGGGCCTTATAAGGCTTTACCAGGACGTATTAGGGCTTAGTAGAGCTTAATAAGCTTTAATAAGGCCTAATCGTGTGGGGGGGCGCATGCCTGCCACAGTGCAGGCTTCAGGTTTGAAAGGCATCTTGCCCAAAGTATGGACGCTGCTTATTAGGCCCTTACAAGCCTTATTAAGGCTTATTAGATCTTATTCAGCCTCATTAGCGGTATCCGTCTGTGGGGGCCCATTCCGGAGAGGCGCATAGTGGTGCCATGAGTATGGACCTTGCGGTTTGGGGATACTGGTCTATGTTGCAGAGTTTTGGGCTGAAGGTGGGTTTACAGCTCAGGTCATACAGTTGATGATATATGATAAGGAATATACCATAATTCCCATAGTTTAGGGCCCTTAAGGTAACGCTAAGGATTTCTATCATCAGCAGTACTCATCACCAGTTGGTGTAGCGACTTCCACGGTTAGGAGCCTCTCCTCTGGACTCTGGACTCACCGGGCGACGAGTTGAAGATCTTTCCGGTTCTTACTTTGGGGCCTAAACCCTAAATGCTAAGCCCTAAACCCTAAACCTGAAACCCTAAACCCTAAACCCTAAACCCAAACTACTTGGGGGTCAACGAACCTTCAGGGTTTCTGAATCAGGTTCCCCTGTGATGTAAAGCCCCATAGAAGCCCTATGCTTTCCACCCATGTATCTGCGACCGAGCTCGAAGCCGAAATCGCAGTTTGGGCGTTCAAGTCAATCAATTATTGGGCGGACTTTGGTTTGTTACCTGAAAGAACGAGGTGGTATTTAAGAGCCAGCAGCTGGGGGGCATTCAGGGTTGGTAGATTTGCTGATGACAAGCAGATGACCAACCCCAAACCCCTAAGACGTTCAGGCAGGCCCCGCGCTTTCCACCAGCAAGTGGAGTGGCTGTGGGCAGCTCATGGAAGGGCGGCTCGGATCTGCTTCTTTCAGGGGCTTTAGGGGCTTTAATGTAGGGGCCTTAATCATGAGAATAGGGTTTTTGGGGCTCCTGTATACTGTACTTATAATGAGGAACGCTAAGGAATCTTAAAGGTATAACTAGGCTTCTAGATTAAGGTTTCGCCGTTTAAGGGCTGTTAAGATTCCTATCCGGGTTGTCTTGTTTCGGGTACTATAGCGGTTGGGGGTTTGTTGTTGTTCGGTTGAAATGTGGACCAAGCCCAGTCATAATATAGCGAGCTACCTAAGCCCTAAACCTTAAACTCTAAACCCTAAACCCTAAACCCTAAACTCTAAACTCTAAACCCTAAACTCTAAACCCTAAACCCGAAACTCTAAACCCCAAGCCTCAAAGCATGACCAGCAACACGAAGTAGGGTGCTCCCCAAGCCCTTCGGGGTTCCTTTAAGGGTTCCTTAGGGTTACAGCAAGGGTTTAGGGATCCTTTGGGGGTTTAGGGTTCCTTTAAGGGTTCAGGATTGAGGGTTTAGGGTTCCTTTAAGGGTTTGGGAGTTAAGGGTTCCTTTAAGGGTTCAGGATTGAGGGTTTAGGGTTTCCTAAGCCCAAACCCCAAGACCGAAACACCTACAAGATCATCTATCTGTCGAGGAGTCCGTAAGTGCCCAAGTCCTTGACCCTAAGTCCCACGCTGCAGCTTTGTGCTACAATCATTGCCCTAAACCCTAAACCCCTAAACCCTAAACCCGTAACATTTAAAAATCGTCGTTTAGTCGCAACTTCTGGAACACAGCTGTGCAGCTCTTGGAGTCTGTCTAACCTGAAGCCGTAAGCCCGCAACCCCGAACCCTAGACTAAACCCTAAATTGGAGCCTGTGTTCATTCGTTCCTTTTTAAACCCTAAGCCCCTAAACCCTAAACCCCTTTGTTACGGCATCCTTTATCGGGATCTGCCAAGAAAATTCATGCTTTGCCTACTTCCCCAAGGGTCGTTAACATATCGTTTAGGCTTACCCATCGCCTGGGGCTGCGGAGTAGAAGATCTTGAAGTCTTGGTCCCTTGACTATGGCTTGGATTTAGGGGGTTAAGGTTTAGGGTTTAGGGTTTAGGGGTTTAGGGTTTAGGGGTTTAGGGTTTTAGGGTTTGGGGTTTAGGGGTTTAAGGTTTAGGGTTTAGGGATACTGCCCCCACTCAGTAACAGTTGGGTAATTTTCATAATATGGATATATAAGGCCCTTAATAGTAGCCCTGATTATAGACTGTTTTACTGCATGGGGGCAGTACCCGAACTATGGCTTTGTAGCTGAATGCGTTCAGGGCACATTTTTGGGCTAGCGTTATCGCCTATAGAGCTGAAGGTCTACACTTTTTTGGGGCGGATGAACTCAGCGACTACCACGAGAACCCAATACCCCTTAACTAAGGAATATGCCTTAAATCATATACTACTCAGGTCCCTAAAATTTAAGGTAAATTACTTCATTAAGGTGTGTTGGGTTCTCTGGGTAGGAGAGGGCGTCAGCGTTTAGATGGGATCGGGCGGTTTTGTCAGGTTTCGGGTGTCGGGCTCTAGGAGTGTAAGACTGTAGGATCTCGGGGTTGTGAGGTTGAGGATGAGAGGGTTTAGGGTTTTGAGGGTGAGAGGGTTTAAGGTTTAGGGTTTAGGGTTTTGAGGTTGAGGTTAAGGTGTCGATGGTTTAGGACGTTTAGGAGTTTAAGGGTGCATATTTCAGAACAAAAGCAATCGTAAGTAGTAAAAAAGCCGCAAGTCTGGAGGTTTGAATGAACCTTTCGAATTGTTAAACCGTATTCCGACTATATATTACTTTTTTTTCAAATCGTTAAGGCCCCCTATGCGTCCTTGCGGCCCCTTATGCTAGGCGGATCCGCCACTTCCAGCCTTGTGCGACGGCCGAGTGGGAGTCACTCCTGTCGAACACGTGGCGCTGTTAGAGGGTCCATGCCTATGCGGTCTTTAAGGCCCTAACCCCTAAATCCTAAACCCTAAACCGATTTTATGGCTTGGGTTTTGGGTTTCGGGATTCGGGGCTAGCGGGGTTCACGGCCCCCAGGACGCCCGCTTCGCTTTTCAATGCTAGTGCCGCAATGCCATCAAAGCCCAAGAGCTGCGGTTTAGGGTTTGGGTCTTAGGGTTTTCTGGAGGAACTTGGATGTGCCGTCTGGCAGGTTGCCTGAGGACCCCCCGAGGACGAAGCCCACCCTCCTCCACCGCAATCCCGGATGCCTTGTCAAGACTGTTGCCTAGGAAGGAAAGCAAAATCATAGGGTCAACATCCCTAAAGCTCTAACTCAACTTTTCCATCTGACAGATCTTGATGTTATGCTGGTTCGGGATTCCATCTCAAGCCCCGAACCCTGAACCCCCGAACCCTACACCCATAGGCCCTAAACCCCCCAATTTGGGTCAGCGCGGCGAAGTCAAGGAGCTCGGATGCCCCGATGAATGCCACAGCAGCACTGCGACTTCCAGGACCGGCATTACCCTAAGGGTCCAAAGGACCTAATATTCATGTACTTGGGTTACGGATATAGTAGTTTTATAGGTTAGTATTTAGAAGAGTATATGATTATTAGGTACTTGGACCCTTCTGGTTACAGGCAGGGGACTGTGGTCAGAGAAAGTCCCTACCTTAGCCTACCATAACCATAACCTACTGTCTTGTCGGTTCCTATTTACAAACCCGTATATCGAAGTTATAGGGGACAGGCAGGGGACAGCGACGTACCGTAAACCCGGTTAGGCCATTAGGGGTTTAGGGGGCTTTAGGGTTTAGGAGCCGACTTCCTAGGCTCTTGGCGAAACCCTCAAAGTTAAATACTCCAATCCGTAAACCTTACAAGCAGGCCCAACCTAGAGATAGGTCCAGGGTGCAGGGTTTAGGCTTTAGGGTACACATAGTCTCCATTGTAGTTCCTCTTTGGGGTTACCTTGTTTCAGGATCACCAAAAAGAGTATGTAGCTCTTGTGATATCTTAGGACCAGGCCCCGTATGCAGACATCCTTAGCTTGTAGAACCATATATACCCTGAATCCCAAACCCTACAGTAAACCCTACATAGACCCGAAGACCAGGACAGACCCGAAGCTTTACGTTCAGTGCAGACCCCGAAGAAGGCTAGTACAGAGCGAGCCTCTTTAGGTCCTATAGCTTTAGCCCGAAAGCCTCATGAAAGCACATTACAAAGCTATACGGGCCTGGAGGCAGAAATACGCAGTTATGTAAACCACAAAGGCATGACGACATAAGCAACGAAAAGAAGTTCGAAAACGGAATAGGCAACCAAAGAAAGAATGAGTGAAAATGAAGGAACAAACAACGAAACCAGAGAAAAGACCATTGAAAGAGGGAAAAAGGAGCACCGAAGAACAACACAGCAAAGCGATGTTTAAGTCCTTACGCCCCAAAGCCAGAACCCCTAACACCCTCACATTCTAACACCCTAAACCTCAAGACCATAATCTAGGACATTTATACCTTATAGAAGACCTATAGAACCCCTATGTACCCTAAACTCCCCACCTGTAGTTGCCTGTAACATAAGACCACAAGACCTCAAATCAAAGTCTCGAGGAGCCAGCAACCTCCATGGATGCAGCGAGCACACCTCTGGCTGGTTCTCGGGGCGGCTTCCTGGCTGCCTATACTTGTGCTGTCGTCGTTTGTATTTTTCAACTCTAGGGTTTATCTTTTATTTGTGGGGGCAGTATCGGGTGTTGGGCCATGTCATGATATTTTGGGGGCTTCAGGGTCTAGAGTTGTGGGTTCAGGGTAGAGGGTTGAATTCGATTTGTTTGCTTTTGGTTTTAGGCTTGGGCTTGGGATTTTTGTTTTCAGGTATCACCCATAGGCCCCTGAGTAGTTCCTTTTTGTGGTTGATATTTAGAACCCTATAAGGTAATCCCCAAAAAGGAACTACTTAGGGGCCTATGGGTAGGGCCTGAATCGCTCACCGGACTCTGCAACACCGGCCCGCGCTCTGCAAGGCTTCGGCTGGTATAGAAATGAAAGGCTTCCCAGAGACCCAATACACCTTAATTAAGGGGTGGGCCTTAAATTATAGGGGCCTCATTATTATGATTTATGGTCTATTTGATTAAGGGGTAGTGGGTTCTCTGGGTTCGCTTCGCAGTCACAAGCGTGACGCTGCGCCGCTGTCTCCTTCCGCCTTCGGCTGCTGGTTGCTGCTTGTTTTCGGGCCGTGCCCGCACGTTCGATGAAATGCGAGGTAGTGAACCCTAAGCCCTAAACCCCAAACCCTAAACCCTGAACTCTAACCTTAAACCCTAAACCCTAAACCTCTGCTGCTGCCTTTTTGCAGCCAAAGAGTAGAGCAAAAATGCTGAGACCGCTGATATATGGTGGGGATGCACGCGCGCTCCCAACAGTACGACGTAACGTAGGACCCTGATTAAGAAACCCTGGACCTTTATTGGGGGTCTTGATATGGACCCGAACATATTGGGGTTATAGCCTGACCCTATAACCCCAATATATTAGGGCTCATAGTAAGAACCCCCTTTTAAAGGTCCAGGGTTTCTTAATCAGGGTCCTACGGTATCTCACTCGCTCGCTCACTCCCTCAGGAACGAACGACTGTCTTTGGCCGATGTGTGCAAACTTGGGGAAGGCATGTGCAAAAAAAAATCCATAGCAAAATTGGATCTTCCTCGGTTTATGGTTTAGGGTTTAAGGTTTAGGGTTTAGGGTTTAGGCCCATCCGTGCAGTGACGTTGGAACCACACGACACGAAGCACCGATCAGCGCAAGATTGTTGATCGTCGAGTTTCTCCTTAAGGTGCCCACATCAAGAGGTGGAGTGCAGCGTGCTGTAGTAAGCCTCAACCCCTAAACCCCTAAACCCTATAACCCTAAACCCCTAAACCCCTAAACCCTCAACCCTATAAACCCTAAACCCTGAACCTTAGCAACGTAAGCCGAAGCTACAGGGTCACGGCAGACGACAAAAGCAGTTGTGGATCGACGTCTGGCGTCATGCCCGTCTTTGGAATTCTTCAAAAAACTAAGGGCATCGGAATGAATATGGGGGGTGGGTCCTTCTCATAGATAAGGCTGACATGTGTTTGAGGTTTCGGAGTTAGGATCCTTCATCTTCTGAAACTCCCTGTTTGGGCTCATAGGTTCTCTGCGTGAGATCGCAGACTCCGCCTGCGCCAGAACGCCTCGGCCCAAAGGCACCCTCACCCGCGGAATCCCAGAACTACGGTTGATGATCTAATCCTGCATTATTAAGGACCCTAAACTGTGGGAATTATGGAACATTCCTTATTATGGGTAATGCAGGATTTATCTCATTAACCGTAAAACCCTGAGTCGCTGGAACTCCAGGCCCCCAATGCTAAACCCGAGAAGCCCTAGACCCTAAGGCTTTAAGCAAACCTGTAAACAGATAGGCCACAGACCTTTGCTTGTCGGCGGAGCGAAAGGGTCAATGCACTTAAAACAAAAAACCCTTTTAAGCTCTAAGCCGTAAGCTTTAGATCCCCTATACTAGAATCCTAAATCCGATAAGCACAGGTAAAGAAAACAGAAGAAAGATATCCGACGAGCACAGGATTGCACTGCTGCAGAGAGGCGGCTGTTTCTTCGCCTGGAAGGCGCTTTTTTCTTGCATTTTTGCTTGGAGGCTCATGGGTAGTTGTACGGCCCCAGTAAGGGATCTATAAAGGCTCTATAAGGGGTCCTATAATGGGGTATAAGGATAAAGGCTCTATAAGGGGTCCTATAATGGGGTATAAGGGATCATACTTGGAGGTTCATGGGTAGTTATAAGTTGGGTTATAAGTAGGGAAACTATAGTGATAACCCATTTGAGGGGACTTATAACCCTACCTATAAGAGACTCTAGGTGTCCCTACCGATAACTACCCATGAACTTGGAAGATGCAGACTCTGGTGATCTTCGGGATAAGTCGTTTTGCGTAGCGACAAATTCTCCAAGGGCTCCCTAAATCCTAAGCCCTTAGTAACCGTATATATTCTTATGATGTCCCTAAGGGCGCTTCCAGCGGAAGCTATGTGAGGAGTCGTAGGTTCAGGATTGAAGGTGTGGGTCTGCAGCGTGATGTTTTACAACCGGTTTAGGGTTTAAGTGTTTAGGGTTCAGGGTTTACCTAGACCCTTAATTGCAGTACCTTTTTTGGGTTACCTTAGCTTCTTATTATAGGATCCTAACCCTAAAATAGGTCATCCCCCAAAAAGGAAGTACATTTAAGGGTCTAGGTACCCTGATGCCCTGAACACTGAGATCCACTCTCCCTAACTTAACCCTGAACCCCTAGAATGAAGGGATCATAGCCTACTATTTCGTAGGGTTTGTGGATACAGGTAGTGCTTCACAATTTCAACTCCGGTCCAAGTGTTCTCTTCGAGGTTCTGCTCCCACCCCCTCAGCTCACCACATGTGCCTTTCTCGGTTTAGGGTTTAGGAGTTTAGGGTTTAGGGGTTTAGGGTTTAGGGGTTTCGGGTTTAGGGTTCTCTTTGGTCTGTTTGCGTTCCTGTCTGTCTGCGCCCCTTGGGTCAAGGCCTAAACCCTAAACCCCCCTGAACCCTAAAGACCTGAACCCAAAAGCTTTTGAAGGAGAAACCCTAAAGCCCTAGAAAGCCATAAAGCCCTAAAGCACTAATCCCTGAACTTTATTACAAATCCAAAGCCCTCAAACGTCAACCCAAAGACCCTGAACCCCAAAGCCCCAAGAGAAGCCAGCCTCCCTGGCACACCGCCATCTTCACACCCTGTAGCCCTAAGGGTCCAAGTACCTAATAATCATATACTCTTCTGAATACTAACCTATAAAACTACTATCCGTAACCCAAGTACATGATTATTAGGTCCTTTGGACCCTTAGGGTAATATATAGAGGCCTTAATAATTAGAATAGGATCTTGGGGGTATGTTGTAGTAGAATGATAATCAGGAAGCCCCAACACCCTATTCTAAAGATTATAAGGCCCCTACATTGGAGCCAAAAGAGTTTAGTGGTCATTGGGTTGTTGGAGTCAGGGTCTTTCGGGTTAGGTTTTTTTGGGGGGTGTACGCTAAACCTAAACTCTAGACTCTAAACCCTAAAACCTAAACCCTAGACTCTAAACCCTAAATGGGGAGTCCATCAGGCTTGTAGGGCTTGCAGGGTTTAGAGGGGTTTTCCGTCTCGGAGATCTCCTGCCTTGCCAGAACAGGGGCGGTTGCAACAGCTGTGGTCCAAAGCCGTTAGGGTCCCTTTTGGGGTTTAGGGGTTTCGGAGTTTAGGGGTTTAGGGGTTTAGGGGTTTCGGGTTTTCGGGGTTTTAGGGGTTTGGGGGTTTTGGGTTTAGGGTTTAGGGGTTTAGTGTTTAGGGTTTAAAGGGGTTGAGTAGTTCTCTAAATTAGGGTCCCTTTTAGGGGCGCTTTTATAAGGGTGCCGTACTATATTGGGGACCGAAAAGGGTCCTTAATTTAGAGAACTACCCCATAGCTTTGGGGGTTTCGTTTTTCAGGGGTTTGAAGCTGTAGGGTTGAGGTATTTATCATTCGTTTCCCTGGCATCCTGGTTTAGAGTTTTAGGGGTTTAGGGGTTTAGGCTTAGGATTCAGGGGTTTAGGGGTTTAGGCGTTTAGGGTTGAGGGCTCCTTCAGCAAAATACCCTCAACCCAGTCCTTGTATCTGATTGTATCTTGAGTATATACAATGTTGGCAGGTGCTCTTGGCAGCGGACGCTGGGGCGAAAGCAGTCCTGATCTTTGACACCGCCGCCATGCTGCAAAGCGGGTGATATGGGGTCTATTGGGGGTTTGACAAGGGCTGCTGCGCAGACCTCCGATTTAAAAGCAGGCGCGTCCGCCCGCCCGTACGCACGCACGCACACCATGCTAGGATCCCTGTTCAATTCCTGATTAACAGAGGTGGGGTTACTGATCAGGGGTCTGCGTTAGAAGTATACATGGGTCTACTACTACCTTGCAAGCATATTGTGTGTGTATATATATATATTATGTACTAGATAGCTCGATGATGCTACCGTAGTCCATGGTCTTCAATAAGGATCCAACAAAGCCCTCAACCCCACGCAAACCCAGACCCCAAGAGACACAACAAACCCTGTACCCTTCCTGCTTCCTATGCTGTACTACGGAGATCGGAAGACTTAATTACCAGTCCATCATAGTCGCGATAATCATCGTGCAATATACACAAAGAGCTTCTTGTACTTATTCTGGTCCCTACAAGAAACCCTTCCTATGAAACCTTATAGCAAAATTTCAATACCCACAAAAGCACCAATCCTACGTATTAAGGCACCTGCACTTATCCACACCTTCAAGCGCTTTCAACCTTTCTGTTTGTAGGGTTTGAAGAGCGGGGAAAGAGCTAGGTGCTAAAGCGCAAACCCCACGAGGGGATTAAGCTCTTAACGCCTGACACGCTTAGGATCCAGAGCTTGTTCGGGTCTAGGGCGCATCATATGAACGCCAAATGTTGCTTTCAATCCTACATCCTTAACCCTTATAAACCCCAAAACCTAACCCCTAAAACATCGTCTCTCGCGCTCAAAAACTCCTGACGCTGAGGTGGATGTGCAGGCCACGGCCATCCTGGCCGTGCCAGGGCCGTTCGAGAATCCGAGGCCTGGTTCGGCTTTAGGGCTCAAAGTTTAAGGGTTTAGGGTTTAAGGGCTTATGGGGTGTAGGGTTTAGGGTTTGAGGGTTTGAGGGTTTAGGGTTTAGGGTTTAAGGGTTTTTGGTGCAAGGGTTCAGAGGCTTTAGGGTTAAGGGTTTATAGGGCTTAGGGTTTTCACGACTCCAAACCTCAGACAACCTACATCTTGTCCAATTTCCACTCAAGGAGTTGAGAGTTTGCGATCTTCGGCTTTTTGGGACAAAAGGAGAGAGGGTGGAACAAATTTCCGGGTGTAGGAAATCGGCAGATCTGTCGGTAAAGAGAAGCGCAAGGTCCGGGACTTCCTTTACCATACGGGGCTCTTCTCAGTTTCAGAAAGGTACAAAGAACCTCATTTAGGGTTTAGGGTTTAGAAGGGGTACCGTGAAAGGGCTCTAGACTGCTAACGACGTTTTACAGGCATCCCGAAAGCACGAAATGCTTGTAGTGTATACTCTATGGGTATCCCCAAAAAGGAGCTACAGAGTTCTGCTATGGAGACTACAGGTAGGGGTCAACGCGGGGAGGTTGTTGAAGTGCGGTTCGTAGCTTATACCTGTGAAAGACGAACATAGATCCCAAGCTCCGACACCCTCACCCTGCAGCCTGACCCCCAGGGTTTAAAGGGTTTAAGGCCTAGGGGTTTGGTTTAGGGGTTTAGGGTTTAGGGTTTAGGGGTTTAAGGTGTAGGGTTTAAGGGTTTAGGGTTTAGGGGCTGTAACCATGCAACCAACTGTTTCTGACCGAAAACGCCCTGAAAGGGCTCGGGCCAAGAATAGCTTGCGGGACAAAGCCTTTGGCCTTTGCAGTTAAGTGCAGTGGCACCTCCTCGATTTTGTCCGGACCTACAGGGACAACGATGATTTCCGCTTGAGCATGGCGGACACGCTGGAGTCGAGCATAGACGAGTCCAAGTCGTCCAGATACAAGGAGATGTGGGAGGACAGCCATGCGCTGCTGTCGCTCCAGCAGCACAGGATGTACGAAGCGGGAGCAAGCATCTTTTGGTGTGCAATGGGGGCCGAGTCGAGCAAGTTTTTCTATGATGCTGCTAGCTGGGAGAGCATGGAGGATTTCCGATCGATCGCCCAAAACTAAACCCGTAAATCAGTAAACCATAACCCTGAAGCCCTGAACCCCTCAAC
>CAJNJA010000149.1:335-12101 GCA_905231915.1 Symbiodinium necroappetens | reverse complement strand
GGGGGGGGGGGGGGGGGGGGTTTATAGGAGGTTCGTGGCATGTGACTACTGAAGTGAAGAAACGTTCATAGTTGATATTTATATGGTTTAGGGTTTAGGGCCCCGAGTCTCGTGCTCAGCTGGAAGCAGAAGATTCGAGCGTGTTCTTTTGGTGAAAAGGTTTGGTTTCCATCTTGACAATGCTTAACACACAAGCCACAAACCCTAAGGAGCCAGAGAAACATTACGCTCAGTCCTGCATGCGCTGATGCCGAGCAGGTTCAGCTCAAGCATTTCCGAGTGTCGTGGCCCTTGGGAGCCTAGGAGCTAGGCCGGTGAACTTTTTTCTCAACGAGTCCATGGCAGCGGCGATCGATGCCGATGTGGTTCACGGGTTCATCATGCTGGGCGATTTGGAAGGCTTGCGGGCGTTCGCGCCTCCCAAGTTCGACTGGACTCAGGCCATAGGTGAGAAGGAGCTACTTGCACTGATGTATGTGATTCATTACAACCTTGCTCAGACAGAAGCCTTGCAAAAGCAAAGCCTTAAGATGGTGGAATGGCTCCTCAAGGTTGGAGCTGATCCTCGACAGAAGCTTCCGGCCGATCACCCTTTTCGATGGCAGATTCACAAGAACAGCAACCCGGAAGCTACGAAGCTCATAGTTGCATATGGTGGGCATTCTGCTGTTTCGCTTGCTTTTGCCTATCTTCAGCAAGCGCAGAAGCGCACTGTCACAGGCAACGCGGACTGGTCACAACTGGAGGCGCATCTCAAAGCCGTCCTTGCGATTCTCTCGAGCTCCGCTGCAGCTAACAGCTCCTATGGTGCAGATGTCACAGTGCCTCGGAGTACCTTGGACTTGTGGGAGTCAATGCGTGACTTGACCATCTCGCATAGAGTGATTTTCGAATGCTCAGACGGAAAGGTGTCGGCACACGACCAGGTCTTGATGTTAGCTTCGCCCGTCTTGAAAGCCATGCTCACGTCTGCAATGAAGGAGGGCTCCAACTGGCTCATTCAAGTTAAGGATTCCTCATCCTCGGGCGTCTCGCTCTTCCTGGATCTGCTGTACACAAGCTCCACCCGTGAAGACCCCGACCACAGGACCATGCTGGAGGCTTTGGACTTGGCCCACCGTTGGCAAATCCATGGAGTTGTGCGGACCCTGTGCAAGGCACTGTGTGACATGATCGATGCCAAAAGCTTTGTGGCTGTCGCAGAGACTGCGTCACTCAAAGGGTTGGATATGCTAGCGAGAGCCTGTGTGCACTTCGGCTCCCAAGACGAGGAAGTCCAGGCGATGCTCCAGAAAGGCAGTCTCCCGGCAGCTGTTCGGAAGCTGTTAGAGCCCGCGCATGCAATCAGTGGGGAGCAAGATTGGAAGAGGCGAAGGGTTTTCTGCTGAAGAGCTCGTTCCTGCATGAAGCTTTTGTATATGTACGGCTCAAATCGATCGCTCTTCGCTGCCATCAGACGACGATGTGGGAAAGCAAGCCGGGCGCGAAGCTTCCGATTTACAACCTGGGAAGTGAGAAATGAGACTTCCTTTTCATGCTGGAGAAATAGCAGACCAATCGCTTCCTCCTTTAATTGAACACCCCCCCTAACAATAAAACCACATTGGGGCGAATCCTCTCGACATCATCCCTATTCGAGGCTCCAAATACCTTTTAGAGCACAGTAAGAGCAAAAGCAAGAGCAGGTGTTAGAGCAAGAGCAGGAGCAAGAGCAAAAGCCAAAGCGGGAGCATCAGCAAGAGCAGCAGCAAGAGCAAAGCAAAAGCAAGAGCGGAAGGAAGAGCAAGAGCAGGAGCAAAAGCGGGAGCAACAGCAAAAGCAGCAGGAGCAGTCGCAAGAGACGCAGCAGTAGGAGCAAGAGCACGACCCCTCAAAAGTGGCAGTAGCGATAAACATATTTCCTGAATAATAAGCATACTTTATGGGTTTTTATTCGGGGGGACGGGGTGCCCTCCGTTTAATATTAGGGGGAAGGGTTGGAGCATCCGAATTCGACCTGGGTATCTAGGAGTTCTATGGTGCTCTTCTTTATGCGGTTTGCTACAGCTTGCCGCAATACCTCAATATCCATCACGATCGCCACACAACAGACATCATCATCATCATCATCAGCATCATCATCACCGTCAACACCACAACCACCACCACCGCCGCCGGCGCCGCCACCCCCGCCACCCTCACCAGCCCCACCACCACCACCACCACCATCACCACCACGGTCATCGTCTTCAGCGTCTTCAGCATATTCACCGTCTTTGTTTATCATCATCACCTTCGTCTACATCATCACTGTCGTCGTCAGTGCCTCCTCTTACTGCCAGTTGAAGAGTTGCACTCTTGTACTGCCACGCTTATCGTCGCACTCTCGTTTCTGAAGATCCGTCTTCACCACCACTATGTTCAGCATGGCCATGAACCGTGCATTTATGGCAAGGGCATCTATGGTCTTCAATTCTCCGCATCAACTGGTGTGCATGTGTTGACAGAAGGAGGTGACCATGATGCATCGCTGCTTTGAAAGAGGCGTGGCGTTAGTGTGGATGATGAAGATGACAGGTTTTAGTGGTGATGGTTGCTTAGGGGTGGTGTTGTTGGCGATGTTGGCAAGGCTGCTGCGACTAACTAGGTACGACTACTTGTGACGCTCTTCTGGCTGGGGCATGTGCACCATTCCAATCGGCACGCTGGGAGCATGGAAGGTTCAAGCATGTGTGCTGTCGATGCACCCGATCACGGATGCAGACGAGCAGGCTGCAGTGGCAGCAGCAGTAGCAGCAGCAGAACCAGCAGCAGCAGACGAGGGGCAGGCGGACGTGAAGTAGCTCGACTTATCTGAACCCCATCTCTGTCTATCTGTCGCTCTGAAAAGACTCTCTTAGCTAGCAGCCGCTAGCTGTATCTGCCTGTCAATCCGCCTGTGGCTCTCGTGTTCTCATTGCAATTCGAAGCATCCTCAAGCTACGCGTGGCCAGAACTGGGACAAGAACTGGGTCGAAGATGAGCCGGACACTCAGGAATCTAGGCTTGGCAGGTTTTGTGTGTGCATTCAGGAGTCTCGCTGCTGCTGCTGTGGGGTGGTTCAACCCTAAACCCTAAAAACCCTGAACCCTAAACCCTAAACCCCTAACGCCCTAGACCCCTAAAGCCCTAAACCCCACACCCTAAACCCCTAGCCTAAAGCCCTAAACCCCTAAAGCCCTAAACCCCTAAAGCCCTAAACCCCTGAAGCCCTAAACCTCTAAAGCCCTTAACCCTAAACCCGAAGAGAAAGGAACTCCAGAGTTCGCATCCGAAGGATTCCGCTCAGAGAGGTCCTTGCGAGTCGCAGGAGAGTTCGTGCATGTCGCACTTAGGGCTTCGGGTTTTGGCTTGAACCCACGGGCCTACGGTTTAGGGAGTAGGGTTTAGGGTTTAGGGATTAGGGTTTAGGGTTTAGGGGTCAGGGGTTAGGGTTGAGGGTACCTCAGCTTGCAAAAGCATGGCAACAAGGTTCACAGCTGTGTCGCGCACCGTCTTCATCATTATCTTCTTCGGCGGCCTCGGATCAGTGTCAATCGGCCGCCAGTTTCTTTTGTTTGCTCTAGGGCTCTAGGATTTTGTTTTGCTTTCGCTTGAGAGTCAAGGGCTTTGGATATCGGTCAGGATTTGGGTCTAGAGTTCTGGACCCCAAGCCCTAAACCCTAAACCCTAAGCCCTAAACCCTAAACCGTCTAATGTCCAGGGGCCCGAACATCGCAGCGCCAGAAGCCACAATCGACCCTGCACTCTACACCCTACAATAGGGGCTTAAATATAATCACCGATAATATTTTGGGGGTTCCTTATCATAATTACAGGAATATATATGCTTACCATGGGATGTTAAGCAACCTTTCGTCGTCGCCACACTCGTGGTTTGAGGTGTCGGGTTTCGGGTTGGGGTTCTTGAGGCAAAGGTTTTAGGTTCCGGGCCAGTGCGGCAGAGTTGCGATGGTACGGTTTACATCAGTTCGGTCCATCTTGTCTTCAAGGCAAAGAGGCGTGTCATCGTAGGTGTACAATGCCTTTGTGCTGTAAGTTTCCTTCCTTCCAAAACAAGCCCAAGCTTCCCATCCGGCCCGATAGCCCAAACTAAGTCAAAAGCAATGCCGAAGGACAGCAACAGGCCTGTACAATGTGCCAAATAGGGCTAGTATCAGACCTGTATAATTAATGATTGCATTTACTCGGAGTCCCCCATCAGTTGATGACTTCAGCACCCGCCCCCGCGCCTCCGCCTTCCGAAAAATAATCTGGCTAGTCAGTCTGGCCCGTGCTGAAACAGCACAAGATATAACGTTCAACCTAGAACTCAAACTCCGACCTTTTGGAGGGTCTCGACCACCGCTGACGAGGCTATGGTGGTTCGGCTTCGACCACGAGTGATCGTGCATCGCCCGGCTGATTCCAGCAGGTTACTCTTCGCTTGTAAGGACCAGCCACAGACAGCAAGAGGTAAATAGTTTTGCCACGGGCTCTTAAACCGTTTCTCCGCCTTGATGGCTAGACATTATAGAAGCCTTAGGATGATCTTCTGCTGGGCAGTTGCCGAAGGCAACAGCAGAGAGCTTGTGGGCGCAGTCTCCCACGGATCCCGGGGCTTCGTAGCCTTTGGGATTTAGGCTTTAGGGTTCAGGGTTGTGGGATCTCCTGTTTAAATTTCAATAGGCCAAATTCCTTTATATGGGGGGTCCTGATGATTGGGATCCTATTGTGTAGGGTTCCATGTAAGGGTCCAGGAATTTGAGACTCACAAATAACTTGGGGAACTGGGTTTTGCGTTAGGGTCGACGATTTTCGGGGTTTGTGCAGGATTCGGGGTTCGGAGGGTTTGCCGTTCAGGGATTAGGGCTCACTGTTTGGGATGTAGGGTTTAGGTTCTAGAATCCAGGGTTGAAGCTTAATTTCAGAGGACTACTTCTGGGCTTTTCGCAGGTGTTCTAAGGCCATAGATTTGTGCGGCGTGGTGTTTTTGCCCAACCATCCCTCCAGTAACTCAACTATTCCTGAAATCACATTCAGAAACCCATTGTAGCGTAAGCTAAACCCGGCCTTAGACCCTAAAGCATTCCTCGACTAAGTGATTGGGCTCTCTAGGTTCCAGGGTTGTTTCAAGGCTCATCTCGGTGGCATTGGGCTTCGTAAGCGTCTTTTGCAACAGTTTTCTCGGGGTTTGCCACATGCTACAAGGTGCAAGTAGTCTTTATTAAGCTCGAGAAACCCTAAACCCTAAGAGTGCTAAAGGCTCTTTGTGGGCTCAAGCAAGGGTTGTTGGGGTGTGTTAGGCTTTAGGCTGCCCGACAGACTTATTCAGACTTACTCGTCTTGTGCCTGAAGGTTTACAGGCTTCTGCGCGTTGCAGTTGGGTTCTACACGGCTCCGGCCTAAGGTGCAGGTCTACAGACGTAAAGGGACGTACTGTAGACCGTATACACTTCGTGCTATTATTGAGCAGTAGCCCGTAACGCCGCATGTTAAACGCTTGAACCCGCAACAGTAGCACCCTATACCCCATGTAGACCCTAAACCCTAAACCCTGAACTGCCATAGGCCCTGAAAACATGTCGTTCGGCTCATGCTCATGTCGGCAGCATGCAAAGCAGCAAACTTGTTTTCGGAAGCTGACGGAAGCCTGCAAGCGGAAGAAAGACGGGCAGGGTAGCCGGTTCAGGGGTTTTGGGCCCAGTGCGAGGGCACCCAGAGCAAAGAACTCAAGCGCTGCTCATTCGCTGTCGTGCCAGCGAGCATGTGCATACCGTGCTGCACACAACCCCAAACCCTCTAAGGCTGGTGTATGAAGAGCATCTTAGGGCTTAGCGTCCTTCACCCATGCTCCAAGTCTCTGGAGTTCACGGTACCCTGCACAGAGCAAACCACTTCATGGCTTTCAAAGCCTGAAGCCCTAAAACCCCGAATCTCTGCACCCTACAGCCCGAAACCGCCGAACTCCTGGTTTAGGGTTTAGGGTTTCGGACTCCTATACCGCAAATCATCAACCCTACAGCCCAAACCCCCTAAACCCCATCGGCCATGGCCATGTTGTGCATTTTTTGGCTCTCTGTTCTCCGGGTGGTCCCCTGCCGGGTAGATCGCACGGCCTCGGTCCCGGACTCGGCTTGTCGGTCTTCAAGGCTTTCGGTGCTTTGGAAGTTTAGGGTTTAGGGTTTAGGGTTAGAAGTTCATGATTTCGGGCATGCGGGTCCAACTTTATTTCAGGTTTAGGCTTCAGGGGCTCGCGATGGCTTACGGTATAGGTGTTTAGGGCCTACCGTAGGGGTCT
This sequence comes from Symbiodinium necroappetens, assembly GCA_905231915.1. Lineage (NCBI taxonomy): Eukaryota > Dinophyceae > Suessiales > Symbiodiniaceae > Symbiodinium > Symbiodinium necroappetens. The sequence goes on along the minus strand of CAJNJA010000149.1, from coordinate 5,803 downwards.
AGGTAGAAGCCTTACAGCTGCGCGGCGCCGGAAGCCAAACATCCTTGAATTTTGTGTAGGTTTTGTGTCACGCATCCCCTAAACCCTAAACCCTAAGTTTTCATTCCCCAACCCCAAACCCTGTTCGTTGTTTTAGCCTCGGACAGGGACTTGCATTGAAGGCCCAACATACTCAGACTCCAAGTTATTTAAGGGTTTTGGAAGGGTCTTATCAGGTTTTATAAGGGTTCTTTATAGCTTCAGCATTTAGCAAGGTCTTTGAAGGCTTTAATAATTAGATGGAGTCATTTGGTAATGTGAGGGTCCTTTTTAGGGTGCGCGGTCTTAGGGTGTAGGATTGGGCTGCTGCTGCTGTTGTTGTTGCTGCTGATTTCTGCAGTAAGCCCACCGTTCAGGAGAGATTTTGCTGCCCAGCAAGCATGGCTGTCACCGCCTCAGAGCATCACCAGAGTGATATTTGGGGTTCCTTATTATAATTAGAGTATAACACACCCTCAACCCCTATTCTAATCATGAAGGCTCCTACATTAGCTCTTTTCGTGTGGGAGGGGGCTTTCGGGCTCAGGATTTTGCTTTCGGGCAAAGGGATTAAAGGTGTGTATCGGCTCACACAGTTGGAGTCGTAGGCTGTCGAAGTACAGGCTGTAGGGTTTCATCGAGGCCCAGGATCTCCCTCCCTTAGCAATCAGTCACCAGCCATAATTAGCACTAAACCCTTCAACCCCGAAACCCACTGTTCAATCGAGTCAGACGAGCTGTGCTGTAATGTAAGTTGGTTTCTCCTGAGCTTGCGATACTGGAAGAACGGTCGACATGCTTCAAAGATGGTCTCCATGTAGTTAGAGTTTAGGGTTTAGGGTTTAGGGCTAACAGCGGCTAAACTTGAAACTTCCATGTTACTGATGCCAAGTGTCTCTAAGTTCAAAGCATGTTCAGCTGTGCTCCAAGAACCCAGAGCGAAGTTGCCCCATGAGTCCGGAACCGTTGAGACCTAATTTACTATGGTTACTTGGAGGTTCATGGGCAGTTATAAGTGGAGTTTAAAGTCCCCTACCCCTAAAATATAGGTTATAACTATAGTTACCCTACTTATGACACTACCCATGAACCTCCAAGTAAGGCTTAAGGACTTCCGCCCTCCAGCCCACGACCCGAAGCCCCAACACCCTCGGGCCCCTCGGACCCTAAAGCCCCTAATGTAGACCCCTGATGAATAGACTCCCCTCGCATAACACGGATTATTAACGGGATTCCTCAGGGGTCTACCTGAAGCAAGAAGCCTGTAGAAATGCTAAAATGTCCCTGAGTCCCGCGGAGTCTCTTCGAATCCAAGATTTTTGCTGCTGCTTTGAAACGGGTCCGACACGTTACAGCATGTGCACCGATCCGCCAAAAACACCCCAAACCCCAAACCCTAAACCCCTTAACCCCTTAAGCCCAACACGCCTTCAACACCAAAACCCAAAAAGGATCGGCTGAAGCGAAGTTTCCTCAACTCGTAACTGCCCCAGAACTTGAACTTAAAATCCCCCAGAGAGCCTTCAACTCATAAACCCCAAACCCGAAACCCTAAACCCTATGCCCTAAACCCAAAGCCCTAAATTCAACCCCTAAACAGAAGCTTTGTAGAGCCGTGACAGAAGCCATTTTGAGTTGAAGTCCCTCAAACTTACCACCCCGAAGCAGAACCATTCTAGAACCCTTTATAAGAGCCCTAAACCCTAAACCCCAAAAGAGCCCTTCACTCCGGGCACCCTTTCAGCTGACGGTCTCAGGACAAGAAGGAGGCGCGGTCGCAGAGCTCGGAATGGGGTGTTCGGGACTTCGGATTTCTCGGGGTTCAGAGGGTTCAGGGTTTCGGAGTTTGGGGTTTCGGGTTTACGGGTTTAGGGTTTCAGGACTTTGGGTTTGGGGGTCCAAGGTTTAAGGATTTCGGATTGAGGGTTGAGGTTTCACGGCTTGGAGGCTTCGTATTGATGGCACAAGCTTTAGGGTTTAGGGTTCAGAGGTTTAGAATGGGTAGGGGTTCAGCTGCGTAGTTGAGGCCGGGTGATTTGAGAGTTCGGAGCTGTTTGTGGCCTTTTGAGGTTTTGGGGCATGCTTTCCGGCCTTTTCGGGTTCAGGGACAGGGATCGTCTGCTTAAGCATGCATTCAATCGCATCCTTTTTTTTTGGTATGGCTTGAGGGGGTTCGGCCCCGGTAGGGTCTAGTCCAGGGTTCAGGTTTTTGGCTCTAGGCCCCAGATGTAAACCCTAAGCCCTAAACCCTAGACCCTAAGCAGCCTTAGCTCGAAACTCACAATGCGGTTCCAATGCCTTCAGCAAGATAACTCTGAGGAACTCCATGCACCACAAAGCCTTTCAGGGTTTGGGGTTTAGGGTTTACCATGCACCACAAAGCCTTTCAAGTTGAATCCGAAGCCCAAAACCTCCCAAACATCGCGATAGGAACTAGGTCAGCGATAGCCTCGCTGGCTGCTTTTAGCAACACGCATCTTATGCGCCTACAAGGGCTCTGGCTCGGCCACACCACTAGTGGTGGGGGCACAAAAGAAAAGAGGAAGCTCCTGCGAGCTAAGGTTCACGAAGAGACATCGCAGCGCATACCGACGTCGAAATCAACGTTTTCGGTTTTGATTCCTAAGCCCTGAGCCTTCTAGGATACTCGGGATATTGCACCTTCCCACGCGCGGAGGCAACGGCTTTAGCATGATCACGTCGCCTCCTTCCAGCACCGTCAGCACGTTTGCTGACATCGCCAACACCTGGCCCCCACAATCCCTCGGCTCGTAGCCCGAAAATCAGAAATCTCCAAAACTAAATTTCCACATAACAAGCCAGAACCCAACCATCCCAAGCCCTCAAACCCCGAAGCTCAAAGCTCCGCATAAACATCAGAAAGCCCGATCAGAGTTTAGGGTTTAGGATTTCGGGTAAGCGATCAGGGGGAGGATGACTACCGCGCGCGCCGGCCCGAGATGGGCCCTACCTGAAGCCTCAGGGGACTTTTGTAGGAAGTGGGTTACAAGCAAGATCGCCATCCGTGGCATTAAATATAAAAAGCAGTTACAGTAGTTAGAGTAGGGTACATGTAACCTTCCATAGTAATGATCCTCAAGGTAGCAAAGATGGCGAGTCTTAGTTTTTTACAGATCCCTCCGGGGGAGTCAATGATGAACCTCCTAACCATAATTTAACCAGGTTGCGACCGGGCTACAATTCTCGCCCCAATCAGATGGCTACTTTAACAAATCTCGGCAAGCCCTACAACCTAAATTCTGAACCCTTGCCCCTGACAGAGCCCGAAGCCTGAAACGAACCCTTATCCTGTGGAATCCTTAGAGAACCCTAGACCTGTGCACGGCAGAACTTGACAAACATCCTATATAGAACCCTGAGTCCATGCAAAACCCTACAGAACCGTATGGACTAGCAGCAGCTTTCGCCTCAGCTTTCTCTCTCCTCTGCCTCCTCAACGTGGGCAGAAGCGGCTTGTCCCAACGAACAGCCTCCATCTCCCAGATATCTGCAGAAAAGCAGAGCCCGGCTAAGCCTCGAGAGTTAAGAACTCGAAACTCGAGAGTTTTTGGATCTTGGGTTGGGGTTTAAGGTTTAGGGTCTCGAATGTCCTGGAAAAGGGCCGTTCCGGGATCTGTGGTTTGGTTCTTAGAGTGCTAGGGTTAAGGGGATCAAACTGGGTCAGAAGTACATCAAGCTGTTTCGTAGATCGGTAAGGGGAAGCTGGCAAACCCTCATAAACCCCGAGGCAGGGGCGCAAGCGGATGCTTTCTCCGGACCGCGCGGACCCTTTCGCGGACGAGACACCCGCGCCGGAGTTGCAGACCTACGGCGCCCGGGGCCCACGGTCTTGTTTTACTGTTGTTCCCTTTTGTCTTCCCTTTTAGGGGGGTGCGGACCCATCGTTTTCTTGGGCGGGTCAGGTGCAATTAGTTTTTGCGGCTTTGGGATCCTGTAAGGTTGAATGTCGAAGATTGAAAAGTACTCTAGAAAAGTTGGCAAATCGGCCTGCACTCTTTGTAGCTTTCACTTCTTTGCTGCTCCTAGCAGTGCAGTGAAGGACGCCCCCTGTGCGACCTCCAATTAATTCGCATGCTTGTTTGCAGTAGATTTGGGGCGAAATCTACGGCCTGTCAGGGATATGGTGAAGCGGCTGCCCATAGGCTCCATTGTAGTTCCTTTCTGTGGTTTATCCTATAACGTAATCCCCGAAAGGAACTACATTAGCCTAGGGTTATTGGTAAACCCTAATCCCCGGTAACCAGCGAAGTTGGGACGTTTCCTGGCTGGGTTGCACGGATCAGTTGGTCGAAGGTCACAAACCTGAGGGTCAGGAGGCCCACAGCTGCCTTCCCTTGCATTGGCACGGATGCCTTGCTATTTGTCAGATCGTCCACAGCTTCAACAGTGGAAGAGGCTGCAAGGACGGCGGGCGTGGCGGTCGAGGCGCCACAACCTCGCCGCCGGCGGAGGGCGTGCCTCCATGGCAGAAGCAGTTTGCTCTTTTCATGGCTGCGAGCAGGTGCTTGTGGATGTGAAATGCATCCTGGAGACTACCAGACTCGCTGTCCCTGGCAGCACCTCACTGAGCTTGATCTGTTCAAGATACTTTCTGCAAACGCAGCACGATGGACCCTAAACCAAACCGTTATCCGTAAACTCAAAACTCAGAAACTGAACCGTCAAAATCCAAACTTTGAACCCCAAGGCCCACACCATAAACCCAACTGTCGCGATGTAGCCAGCATTTGCGTTTGTTCCGGCATCCAGAGGACAGCCAGAGCTTGAGAAGAACGATCCATACTCTGAAGCAACCTAAGCCGTAGCCTATCCCGAAATCCAACCTAAAGTGTAGCTTCAAGGACTTAATTCGTAAGAAAGCCAGCACTTCAACCAACAGTGCAGCTTAGACCGTCTGGGAAACGAGACCTTATTCACGTATTCCCCCCTAAACCCTAAACCCAAAACCCTAAACCCTAAACCCTAAACCCAACCAGTGAATTGCATTTCCAGTAGCGGCTGAGGATGTCATGGTTGGCCAGCAGTTGGACAAGGAGAAGAAGGAAGTCCTAGAGAAGATCCGAAAACAGAAAGAGGACCGGTTGCCGGCTGGTTGTGGGTTGTTTTTCGTTGCTACTCGCAATAATTGGGTATTGCCACCGGTTGTTGCTGTGCCATGATGATTGTCCGCACACCTGTTTATTCCCACTCCCCATTTTTCTTACACTATTTTTAACGGCTACTCAGCAATTCACGAACATCTTGCCCGTTAAAACCAAAATTGGCATGTTGAGCTTGAAGCCTAAACCCTAAACCCTAAAACCCTCCACGCTAAACCCGGATGGAGGTTCAGGGTTGGGCTTTTGGGCTGTAAGAGCTTGGTGTTCGGTGCAGAAGTCCAGGCGTCAAGTTTTCTAACGGTTGTGGGATTTAGGGTGTAGGGTTCAGGG
>CAJNJA010000138.1:6125-18167 GCA_905231915.1 Symbiodinium necroappetens | reverse complement strand
TCCCCCCCCCCCCCCCGCCCCGAATGCCTTTCCCCCTCCCCACCCCCCAACCCATGGAAGCACCTAGGTCTCACGTCATCTCACGTCCATGCAGCTGCTATGCGAAACACGTGTGCCAGAAATATGCAGAAGCCACATACTGCGAGAGACATTTTGCCCAAGTTCCCTGCTGTGCTGAATCCTTGGCGCCATGGTGTGGCACGTTTGCTACAAGATGCGCCTCGATGGGAGTGCGGGGGATTGTGCAGGACTGAGTTCATCAGACGTTATAAAGCAGCTTGTGTTGTTCTCACTGCTCGTGCGCCGCCATGACTCAGTTCTGTACAAGTGGGCCTCGACCACGAAAAGCTTTCCATGGATTGACTCGTGGAAGAAGGCGGCGTTTGACTGCAGGCCAATGCTTGGGCGAAGCGAGAAAATCTGCCGCCTGCGCGGAGCTCAATTTGCATAGTCTTTCCGCACCGCTGTTTCGCTATAGCTTGCCGACCCGAGGTCTCAGCGAAGCTCCGTATTTTTGCGAAAGCAAACTTGGAGAAGACATGCTCCGAAGCAGACGTCAGACCCTCAGATTTTTTAGATTCAGGCTCGAAGTGTCCTGCATGCAGTCAGTGCCTTGCATGCTGGAAAACCATTCTGGGCTCATCTGGGCTCACAGCGGGAGCCCATTTGAGGCGTTATGACGGTAGGAGACGCAGAGCTGAATATGATCGCGGTCATCCTCTTCAAGTTTCTCGAAGTGCTCTGTCGACTCTTCCGTTCGTATGTGCCTTGGCTGCTTGTCTCGCTTCCCGCTCTTGCTTCTGCTCTTCAAGCTCTTGGTCTGGATCCGTGACAGGCCGGACCTGTAAGAAATAGCACCTTGATTAGCACAATTTAAACTGAGCGGAGGAATGCTCGGTGCCTTGGACACCTGCGGGGGGCCGAAACAGTACTCGACGATGCCAACTGATCTCGTGTTACCATTCATTGGTTTCCAGGAGAGCGTTCCTTCGACGCCTCCGGGGATGCGGGTTGCCGGAGGCTTATAAAGCAATCCAATATAACAACATGGATGACAGGCGTAGTGTGTTCTGTTTTCGCTAAGGGCGCTTTTCACCTTGCGGCGAAGACCAGGGAGTCTGCCGACAAGACCTCACACGCTGGACTCTTCCGGCAGCATCATGTACGAAATTCCCACAGAAGTTTTGCCTGGCGTCTTTTGGCACGCTTAGACCCCAAGGCAGTGACAGCTGCTTTGAAGGTACAGGGCGTGGGACTTCAGCCCGAGATTCCCTCTGGCAGCCTCGAGGAAAGTAAGGCCGTCTACACGACTTCATCTTTTCAGCCCACGAAGGCTAATCAGAAGGCCATGGCCGACTACATGGAGTGTTGCAGCCAGAGAAACTGCACGAGAGGCCCATGCTTGACGAGCACGGAGCCGTGGTCTTTCGCAAGTGGGCTGGCAGCAAGCCTGTGCTATGGCAGGACAGGCTGGCAATGCCGGTCATTTTCTTCCCTTCCTTTTCCTGCTGCTCGCCAACGGGTGATAGCGCAGCATTCGTTACCACTCCTTCGCTGTTCCAGTAGACCCTAAACCCGACACATGTCTGGCAGAAGGTTCGGTCTTAGCAATAAGATTGCGTTCGTGCCTTTCACCAGCTTACTCATTGAACTCTTGGCAGGAGCTCAAAGCGCGCACGCCGAAGTTCTTCGACATCATCCTCCGAGGCCACGGGGCGAGCAAGGCTCTGACCAGTGAGCAGTACAGCCAGGCCGTTCATAGCAAGTTTAGTAGCGTTGCTCCTTGCACATGCAGTCATGCCTGGCGTGACTTCTTGAAAGCTGTGCATAGCTTAAGCCCCCAAGCCCTGCCGATTTCCTGAGGCGTGGCTTGGAGGGCTAGTCAAGTGCGCGGGGGTTGCTTTGCAGTTTCTCTATAGGATCGCTGCAAGCTACAGCTGCTGAAACCGTTTATGGTGCGTCAGCAGAGCAAGCACACTGACTCGGACGCAGGGAGTGCAAGACTGCGAGGGCTGGACCAACAAACAGAGTGATTCTGCGTGTTATTGCCTGTGCATGTGAGCTCCTGCTGGCATGTTTAGACTATTCTAGACTCCATGTCAGGCCCTGGGAGAAAGGCATTCACAATCTGGTGAGAATGCCTTCCGGGGGGGTGGGGGAGGAAAATCTGTGTTGTTTCGAGTGATGTTTAGGGTTTTAATTTTATGGTTTAGGAAGTTTAGGGTTTTAAATTTAGGATCTAGGGTTTAAATTTAGGGTTTAGGGTATTAAGGGTTTTGGATGGCAATGGGAGAATGTTAGGGACCCAAAAGGGACAGAGACACAAGCATGTTCCAGCGATATCCCTATTTTCTCAAGTTTCAAAAGTACGGGGTTTATATGGGATATCCGTATCTGATCTTTTGCTTATGAGTTTTTTGGGTGGGCACTAGAACGGGTTATAGGGGATACGGCGGTAAGGGACCGGAAGGGATCATCACATGGATCCATCCCCCAAAAAACAGCGGCAATTATTCTTCGTATCCTGTGTGGTACGTTTACATGAATTTTCGTTTCACACACACCCCAAAAACCTGGATCTAAGTCTTACGGCCCATATCGAAGACTCGGAGTGCTGCGGAAACCCAACGCAAATCTGAAAGCCCCGAACCACAAATTCCCACAGCCCCGAACAACAGAGCCCGCCAAGCCCCATACCCTATCTGGACCCTATATGACCTATACCTGTTACGGCTCTCCGTTATGATTTCCTCATATCAGTCTTTGAATCTAGGACATTTTCAGGTGAGTAGTTACCGTTATAGGAGCATTATAGAAGGTCTATATACCTTATAGAAGCCTTGTGGAAGCCGTATATACCTAAACTCCCCACCTGTAGTTTCCCTTAATTATTTAAAGGGGGTAGGTTCTTTAGGTCCGGGTATGCCGCAAGTACAAGCCTGAGATGGAAATTCCTGAGCTGTAAGCTTTGAAGCCTGAGCCGAAGAAACCCCTTTGCCGCAAAATACCCATAGTCGAGTAACTTTAAATTAAAGGGTACATCCTAAACCCTAAATCCTCAACCCTAAACCCTAAACCCTAAGTTAAAAGGTGAAAAGCTTAGACTCTAAACCCCTAAACCATAAATTAAAAGGTTAAATGCGTAGATTCTACGTTAAAGACCATTTCGGGTGGCTCCGGGCGGTGTATCTGGTTGCCATCCATACCCACAGAAGTCCGTTGTAGTTCCTTTTTTGTGGTTCATATTAGAAACCGTATAATAATACCCCCAAAAAGGAACTACTATGGAGCCTATCGGTAATGCTCGACCGTTCCCTGAACTCTTTCCCTAAACCCTAAACCCTGAACCCTGAACCCTAAACCCCAAACCCTAAACCCTAAAGCCTAAACCCTAAGCCCTTACACCCCTAAACCCTAAAGCCTAAACCCTAAACTAAGCCCTAAATCGTTTCTCCCTGAACCCTGAACCCTAAACCCTAAACTAAACCCTAAACCGTTTCTTTAGGCTTGGTCCTTGCAGCTGTCGACACTCCTACGCCTTGTGCCCAGCGGAGGACATAGCGCTGAAACCCCGAACCCTAGAAGCTCGGGTAATTCAAGGCGTCCCCTAACTCAGGGTTTAGGATCTATATGTCTTTGGGGTTTAGAATCTATCGTGCTTTTCGGGTTTAGGACCTATAGTGTTGGGGTTTAGGAGTTTGAGTACATGCTGGTTGTAGGGGGTTTGCTGCTAAAGCATCCTCTGATAGGGGTTCCTGCGTGGATTCAAGAATTTTTCTTTGATTTAGTCACGTCGGAGCTGTCTTCGCTTGAAGGGTTAAACTTATGGGAACTACCTTAAACCCTTCAAAAAAAAGGTAAACTAATTGCCCAGCACCTCTACACGGCTGGTATTCTACATACTTCTGGGCTCCAGGTAGAGGCTTAGGGTTCAGGGCTTAGTGGTTTAGGGTTTAGGGTTTAGTGCTCCAGGGTCTGAGTCCGAATTGTTGTTGACTGAGAGTCCGCAGGATTTATACCGTATTTCTTACAGACTTTACCCCAGTTTCCTATTCTACCCTTGCAGGCCGCCCCCTATGTTAAAACCCTACGAAATAAAACCACACAAGGAGTCAGTAAGGAACCACTTTGGTACACGTTCAGGTCCGCTTTGTCTTAGCACCTTCTGAAGCCCTCCTACCTGCACCAATCCTCATAAGTTCGGGTTCGGGAGCTTTGGATTCCGGGTTTTCTTGTGTGGGGTTTGGGGTTTAGGGGGTAAGGGTTTAGGGGTTCGGGTTTTAAGTTTTGTTGTGTAGGGTATACGTGTGGCTGAATTCCCTCTTCGGCATTCGGATGGGTATTAGTTTCAAGATCTTAGGGTTCAAGGTTTTAGGGTGAAGTGAAGAGTTTGGGGTTGTTCGAGGTGAGGTAAACTGGACTTTCTGACGTATCGTACGGTGTGCGAAATTTGGGGTGTGGTAGAGGAGTAGGAGTAGGAGCAGGAGTGTTGGCGATGTCGGAGCTTCATTCCCACCGCTTCAAGCCGCGTGAGTTGCAGTTTCTCTAGGTGATACAAGGTAGCCACAGGCTCCATGGTAGTTCCTTTTTGAAATTTTGTGGCTTGTATTGAGGATCCTATAAGGTAAGCCCAAACAGAAACTACCCCTAAACCCTAAACCGCTAATCCTAGATTGGATCCCCAAGCGTTTGACCCTGAGGCCGATGGTCATCGCCTTCCAAACATCCCTGGGCTCTTCGGCACGGGGCCCCAAAGATGTTGAGTCTTTTTCAGCGGCTTTAGGGCTTTAAGGTTTTAGGGTTTAGGTTTAGGGGTGTAAGGGCTTAGGAGTTTAGGGGTTTCGGGGTTTAGGGCTTTAGGGTTTTAGGGTTTAGGGTTCTGCTTAATATATAGTTACAAGAATAGGAATGAGTGGTGATAGTACTGCAGTAAGAGCAGTAATCGTAATCAAGAGTACTGACAGGAAAAAATCAAACTCATACAAACACTATGAGAATGATCATTTGGGGTTCTCCCGGATTTATTTAATGGTAGAATCGGTAACCTTTAACCATGGGGTATGACCTACATTACCTTGTTCAGGACTTCTATAAGGAAATCAGACCAAGGAGCCCTAGAAAGGTAGGTTTGTAAACTCCAGGTAAAGCATGGTTTAGGGGTATGTTAGGGGTTTGAGCTTAGGAAATCCACGGCTTCCGAGTCTCCAGAACTTGTATTATTTCTGAACTAATTGGTTTAGGGTTTAGGGTTTAGGGAAGATCTTATGAAAAACTTCGCAACTCCTAAGCGCATGGGTAGACTCTCTTGTGGACCTTGTGACGGACATGTGGTTGGTAAGTGAAGCTTCTTTACAAGGACTCCGCAGCGCCGCGGTCTTTCCGAGGTCCGGTATCAGACGGCAGAGAACTCGATGATGCTTCGGTTCAACCTGCTCGACTCGCGGATGAGCCGCAGCCCAAGTCTTCGGCGTTTGTGCTGTTATTCTAGGTTCCCCAGTAGTACCCTTTTGCCCTTTTTATTTGGGGGTCTCTTTATTAAAGCCGAAAGTTAGGAAAAAGGGTACCCTTATTATAAAGGGGTTACTGGGGAACCTAGTTATTCCGGTCCTAGGACTCCTTCCCCTTTAGGTGCCGAGTGAGGCTAAGGTTTGATAGCGCGAGCTAAACCCTAAGGCCCTAAGTGTCCATGTACTCAAATAGTATATACTTTGGCCTTATAATAACGTAGTCCCTATACAGGTACTTTGGGGCCAGAGTATATGCTATTTGGGTACATGGACCCTTCGGGAAATGCAGCGACAGCCCAGAAAGTGTTGTGTTCGCATGAGCCGGGCGGGAGCCGGAAGGTTGAACTTGTACTTTGTACTCTTAGGCTGTTGATGATATAAATCCTTAGCATGACCTTAAGGGCCCTAAACTATGGGAATTATGGTGTGTTTCTGATTATGGGTATTGCAGGATTTATATCATCAACCGTATGGCCGCTTGTCGCAGACCTTATGGCCCTTCTGAAACCCTCTCACTGGGCAGGGCGGGTTTAGGGGTTTGCAATGAGGATCCTACTGCTCAGGGTCTGTAAAGTAACATAGGGGCCTGAATCTTCGTAATGTCATAATACGAATCTGAAGGCTTATGCGAAATATGGTAATATGTACGCCAAAACCCGCTTCTAACTGTTGAGGCCTCTTTATTACGCCACACCCTCGAACCCATACTCATACCCTATAAACCCTGAAGGAATAGTCTGCTCTTGTCCTGATACTACGCTGTATGACTCGCTTGAAGAGACAAGGTTGGCGCGTGGCCGATACCAACGCCTCGGTTCTGTGCTCCGAGCTTAGGGGCGGTCTCAATAGGCTTTATAGGGTTTAGGCAGTTTAGGCTTATGGGAGCCGCGTTTAATCACGAGAAGTTGATACCTGCTAGCATGAGGTTGTTGCTTGTCTCTGGTCATGCTGTTGTCATTGCTGCCAAAGATGTCGCCCTGCTTGTACACTGCAGGAGATTCTGTCTTGTGTCCGCTAAGTTTACTTGAGGCTTCCTGCTTGTTTCCTGCTGCTCAAGCTCGCTATTCTGACGAGAGTCCCGTCTAATGGCCACCTGTACCAGTAACAGGGCCCAATTTGGAACAATCTCCCGAATCTTAACCTGTTCATGTACGTCCTGCTACAAGGGGATCCTGAAGGTAGCCGTATCCTTAATATGAAGACACCCACAGCGTAAGCTACCCTCACTTTTGAAGCAACTCCTCCAGACAGTACTTGTGGAGAGTGCCCATCAGGGCAGGTCCCGATGGTCCTTGGCAGTGAGAGTAAGTCTGGGCCCAGATTTGGTACCTGGTTCACGATGTTAGTTTTGGAAGTTCGTATGTTTGTGCAGTTTATGGTGAGTGGTACTTGGCCTTTGGTGGCAGGTTCAGGGAAACAGCAAAGGAAACGGAGATGCATGTGAGAACCTGCAGTGTGCTACCCATAGGCCCCTAAGTAATTCCGTTTTATGGTTTCTATTTTGATTCCTATAAGGTAATCCCAAAAAGGAACTAAATCCTAAACCCTAAACCCTTTTTATGGTCTTTTATTTAGAACCCTTTAATAGAATAATTCCCAAAAAGGAACTACGTACTTAGGGGCCTCTGGGTAACGAAAGCGCCCAGTCGATGATCTTGATCGCAACGTCTTGGGCGAGGAGGATCAGGCTCGAGTTTAGTGTTTAGGAGTTGGGGTTTAGGGTTTAGGGTTTGGGGTTCTAGGGTTTAGGGTTCAGGGTTGAGGGTCTGGGGGGGTTTGCAGTCCGGCGGATGTAAGCAATGATTCAGACTCATTTGCGTTTTCCTTCCCTCCCTCTCTCTCTCGCTCAATCTCTCTCTCGCTCTCTCTCGTTCGTCGTGTATGTGTGTGTGTGTGTTTGTTTTGTGTAGCGTATCTTGTTTGTCATTCCTTGCGCTCTGTCTCAGTCTCCCTCCCTCTCAATCTCCGTCCCTTGCTAGCAAGCCCCCGAAAACCCTGATCCAATAAGCTTTAAATTTGGACCTATAATCCGCAAGCTACCAAACCCTAAACCCTCAAAGCCGAAACGGAGGCACTTCAAGGCTCCAAAAATCAAGGCTGAAGGGCCTGCGTCTTCTGGAATTCCGCGAAACTTGGAACCTCGAAAGTCCTAGTAGGCCTTCTACAATAAGGTTCTACAAGCACAAAGGTTCTATGTATGGGTGCATAGTCTATCCTATAGCCTAAACCCTAAACTTCCCACGGGTGCCAGAAGGGTCTTCGAAGGCATCTTTCCCCGTTTTCATGCGCCTTGAATCTGAGAGACCTGCCCGTTTATGAGGTGAGTTTTCCCTTTTTCCTTGGAGGTTCATGGGTAGTTATAAGAAGGGGTTTCAAGTAGGGTACCTATCGGGGACGTCTCTAACCCTACTTTTAACCACATGTAGACCCTAAACCCTAAACCCCTCGAGAACCCCATAGAGCATCCCTTAAAGGAAACCTCGGCCGAAACACCCCCGAAGCCTAGACCTGCTCGGTTTCCTTTGTCAGATTGGCTGTGGGATGCTGCCGGGCACTTAGCCATGGGGTTTAGGGTTTAGGGTTTAGGGTTTAGGGTTTTGTGGTGTGGTGCGGTTTAGGGTTTAGGGTTTTGTAGTGTGGTGCGGTTTAGGGGTTTGAGTTTAGGGTTTTGCGGGGTGGTGCTAGGGGAGTGGATGTGTTCAATCCCCTGGGCTCCAGTTACTAGAGCAGTAGCTTACAAACCATCTATTACCCCCCATACACCCTTAACCCCACACACCCTAAACCCTAAACCCTAAACCCAAACCCCTCCGGTAAGCTGTTATTTAGGTAGCTGGAGCCCTAGCAGGGGAAAGCTTCTCGGTATCACCTACGGAGGCTCCAGGGCTCCTGCGTCCGCTGCTGGCCAGAGACTCCAAAACCCCTTAATTAATTAATCCTACTGCTCGAGCCTCCTTCCTTGTTTTTTGTTTCTCTCCTTCAAGTGGGAGGTTGCAGTTCCGTGACTGCAGTGCACATGGTTCGGCAGATCAAGGGGGTCGCCGAATGCGTTGGCGACTGGCTGCGGGACGAAGACCAGGGTCTGCCCGCAGCAAGACGCAGCGTGCTGTCACGCGAGGCGCAGCATGTGTCCTTCCCGCAGTATTGCTTCAGATGCGAGCTCCGTTCCAGCCCGTCTGAGGCCGCCGGCTGCTGTGTCAAATCGACAGTAGAGCATATGCCCGCGGTCCTCAACTTTATCTTCCGCGCGATTCCAGCGGACCGTCTGGCGGGAGCTTCCTCACTGCATGGCGCCAGCCTCTACCCAGGCATCTGCCTTTGTGAAATTATATGAGGCTCTCATGGCGGCCTACCACGTGTATCGCCTGGGTCTCCTGCCAAAGGGATGGGAGACCATGATCATTATAGTAAGAACCCTAATAAGATTTAAGGTATATTCCTTAATTGAGGGGTTTTGGAGTCTCTAGGTGTTTAGATTGTCGTTCTACTTGCGACGGAGTCCCAGGCCCCGCCCTGGTATCCTTCTCCATAGTCTCCACAGTAGTTCCTTTTTAGGTTATCTTAGGGGTTCAGGGTTTAGGGTTTAGGGCTAACTACCCAGAGGCTCCATAGTAGTTCCTTCTCGGGAATACCTATTGGGTTCCAGGTTTAGGGTTTGGGGTTTGGGGTGTCGGGTTTAGGGATGACTACCCATAGGCTCAATAGTAGTTCCTTCTTGGGAATACCTATTGGGTTCCAGGTTTAGGATTTGGGGTTTGGGGTGTCGGGTTTAGGATAACTACCCATAGGCTCCATAGTAGTTCCTTTTTGGGGTTGCCTTATAGGATCCTACGTACAAGCCACATAAAAAGGAATCAGAATGGAGCCTATGGGTATCTGGTGCATCAAGGGTTCCTTCAGTGTCCCGCATTTGCCATGAGAACGGCCCGAGGCGTGTTCACTCAATCTGAAACGCTGAAGCTACAGCTGTGCCCTCGAAGCCTCTGCTGCCAGCAGCGCTTGTGCTTTCTCTCCAGGCTCCTCTCCTTAATCCTTGCAAGTCCCTATCTGGACAGAGTAGTGAAGAGCCATGGCTTGGGCCTAGGGTCAGGGCTGGGTTTAGGGTTTCGGGTTTAGGGTTTCGGGCTTATGGTTTAGGGTTTAGAGTTTATAGAGTTTAGGGTTTAGGGTTTTAGGACTGAAGGTTTAGGGTTCAGGGTTTCCGCAAAGCCAGTCGCCGATGTCGTTTGCTTGACAGGGCAAGGTGGTGCAGTGCCTACAACCCTCTTGCAGTTTTGTCCCTTTGCTGCGGGAGCTTCTCGCAAAGACCCCCCCCGTTGCAAAACAGAGCCTGGATGAAGCGAAGATTGGCTCTGCCAAGAATAATCTGCAAGAGGGTGTCGGTATTTGTGTTCACAGGCTCGAAGCACTAAGTATCCTGTGACTGCTTGTGGGTGTTGTGCAACCGGCAGCAGCACGCTAGCCTTGCCACAAGCCCCAACCGCGGGACCAGACCATACCCAACAGCCTGCACATTATATAGGTCGGAATTATGATAAAGCAAAATCCGCCATAGCCCGTGTATCAAGACGATATGCGACTTTATCCCCCACAGGAAATCCTAGTTATTCTATTTGCAGCACGTTTAGATCCCTCGAAGGAACGCGCACAGGACTCTTTGCAAGAACCTTACAACCCTTGTAGAACGAACGTGGAGCCCTCTGAAGGAAGCCTTAAACGGGACCCGTAAAAAGAAATCTTATAGTCTACTCATTAAGGTCCTTCACCCCGAATCCTAAACCTACCCACCGCCCCTGTAAAATAGCAAGAAAAGGTTCCTGGAGCTTTGGTCTGACCATCCACGGGGCTTCCCGGTGCCCAAGGGCTGCTTCTTCCAACACTCGGAGCTCGCCCGGCTGGGTTCTTTACGGGATCTACAGGGGTTCCACTAGGGGCACTTTTGAAGGGTCTTAGGGGTTTAGGGCTTAGGGGTTTTTGGGTTTGGGGGCTTCGGGGTCTAGGGCCTTTTCGAAGGTTTAGGGTTTGGGGGTTTAGGGTGTTCCGAGGGTTCCGTTAAGAGCTCGTTTAACAGCTTCAGGGTTTGTAGGCTTTAGGGCCCAATCCAAGTCTAGATCCCGTAAATCCTACTTGTAGGATCCTGGGACTTAATTAGTAAGTAACTGACAACAAGGTTGCCAATACACTATGTCTGGCGTCCGGGGCTATATATACTTTCTGGGCCGAAATAATTACCAAATACTATTCTGGGGTAGGGTTCGTGCGCCTAGATAGTATACACTTTGGCGCCACGGTACCTACTAAGTATGTAGGGACGACTTATAAAAAAGTATCCACTACTTAGGCACATGAACTCTTAGCGCCTTGCGGATGCTGATCATCTCTCTATACTATAAGATAACTCGCAAAACAGAAACCCTTATTCTAACCCCAAACCGTAAACCCTAAATTTTAATTGTAACCTCTAAGGGGCCTCTCTGATGAGACTCTTGGCCAAGAGTTCGGGGCCGACCTTAGGGGTGTCGTAGGCCCACGAGATGAGGACAAGTCTTCTTCAACTTACAGGGGGCTTTGGAGTTTGATTCAAAGGGGGGGTTTAGGGTTTAGGGATCTTCATCAACTTTAGGGGGCTTTGGACTTCGATTTAAAGGGGGGTTTCTCAGATTTTTGTTAAATCAGGGTTTGTAATTAAGGGTGTTCATGACAATGAAAAGGCAGTCTTGATATTCAGGAGAGAGAAATTGCGCAGAGCAGCTTCAGAATACAGCCCACGCTTCTCCGAACCCTGTCAGAAAAAGCTTAAACCCCAAACCCTAAACCCTAAACCCAAACTCAAACCCTAAACCCAGACCCTAAACCCTAAGCCCTAAACCCCTAAACCGGAAAACCCTAAACCCTAAAGCCCGAAACCCTATTATCATGCCAGGGGTGAGTACACCATCGTCTTTCATCCGCGGGAAGGCTTGGCATCGAACTATCAGCCGCGAGCTCAAATGCCACGGTTTAGGACTTCGGGGTTAGGGTTTAGCGTTTAGGGGTTAGGTTTTAGGGGTTAGGGTTTAGGGTTAAATGCTTCATGCAGTTCACCGAGGTTTTGCAGTGTGTTGATTAAGCAGTACGAAGACCCTGTGCTGGCATTTCGGGGCCAGAAAGGCACCTAAACATAAACGTACAGTCCTTTATATCATGCTTATAAGTATGTGGTCCCCAATATAGTACAGCACCCTTATAAAAGGACCCTAGAAGGGACCCCAATGTAGAGAACTTCCAATATCATGATTATAAGTATGTATACAGATTACCCACAGGCTCCATAGTAGTTCCTTGTTGTGGTTCATATGTAGGCTCCTACAAGGAACCCCAAGAAGGAACTCCTATGGAGCCTACGGGTAATTACACCTAAAGTACTCCACGCCGCTTCACTGCAAGCCGTGCAGATCTGCGGTTCACCGCCCCTCGAAGTTCAGGTAACTTATACATTGGGCTGCGAAACAATGCGGGCTGATCCACTATTCTTTTAGGGTTTCGGGGTTTAGGG
>CAJNJA010000127.1:0-15358 GCA_905231915.1 Symbiodinium necroappetens | reverse complement strand
CTCCTGCTGCTGCTGCCGTTGCTGCTGCTGCCGCTCCTACTACCACTACTACGACGGCGACAAGCACTAACTACGACTATCTCCGGGATGTTCCCTTTCATTGCATCGAAGCGAAGGTTGCGTAGCCAAGCCACACAAAGCATTCGCGGCTGCACTGGAAGTACTTTGCAATCCTCCACATTTTCAAGCGAAACATGCCATCAAACAGAATCCCAGACCGAGTGCAAACACACAGGTTACGGGTCTTCAAGCCCGACAAGCGAAGCACATGGATTCCGGCCTTGAAAGCTTTGAAGCAGCCCTCTCGATCCAGAAGCCCAGAAATCTCAAACTCTGCACGTTGGACTTTGACTTTAGCGCCCAAGCCCACGAGAATCCTCAACAAAGATAGACTCTGATACAACAGACTCTGTCCCCGCAGCCCCGAACCGAGCAACCCAAAATCCTGAAGCCCAGAAGTCCCGTTTACCCTGGACCCCGATGCTCCTGAAGAGATAGTCACGGATTGGCAACTGTGGTGGCCGGACTGAATGGAACTTTGTGACCTCGAGTGCTCTTAGGTCCGCAAATCGCAACTCCGAACTTCCCAAGTTTGCTGTAAACGGTTGTAAAAAACGCAAGGCTCAGGAGGGCCGGCTTTGCCAAGCCTTGGAGCACAGACCACATCAGGGCTCAGAGATGTAGGGTGGGGTAAGAGCCTGAACATTGCTGCAGGCCTGAGTGCCGAGACATGTTTAGGCTTCGTTTCCTTCGTTTGTGTAAGGGTCCAGACTTCGGATCCACAGGCTATCAGACATCTTCTCGAGATCCTTTTGTGAGTTTTGGCTATCAAAGACAAGGAAAAGGAACTCCCCTGTTTTCAAGCTACGAAAAAACTAAAGTCCAGCGTTCAGGGAGAGAGTTGGAGAGGGCAGCTGCACGCACGCATCTGGCAAGATTGAACCCTCGACAAGGACGGTTGAGTGTGTTCGGCCCAACCTGTACACTTCAAACCCGGAACCCCTACAAAGCTGTTGCTTTTTCTGCACGCGGCGCTTCTTTGGCCCAGCCTTCACGGCGGCTTCCCCGAGACTCCCATGCAGGCAGGGACCCTTACCGAATTTCCTTCACAAAGAGATATACCATCCTTGAAAATCTGTCGAACCTAATCGCTGTCCTGCATGGGAGTGTGCCGATGAAACTACGAAACCTCACAAGCCGCGCTTCCTCTTCGCTGGAAGGGCCTTCTCCACCGCTTTCTCCTTCTCCTGGCACTGTTCCATGTGCAGCTGTGGGGCGGTACCGGTACTGTTCAACAGCGGTCATCGGCATCATGATGCTGATCATCATCCAAGACCATCGTGATCAGCAGCTGCACCGGAAGCAGCACAACTAACACCGCCACCGCCCCTACCACCACTGCCGCCCGTACCATCGCAAGAAGCAGAAGCATCATCATGGTCATGATTGTGGTCGTCCAATAGGTCGTAGATTGGAGCACAAAAGCAATCACATACAAAGCGTCGTTAGAATGAAACATGATGGAAGTGGGTCAGACTGAAACCTCCACTTATGCACCGTGCCTTGTAGTCCTTGTGGTTGTCTTTCTCCGACCTGTCTGGCTTCTCCGATTTCTCCTTGGGCTCTTCCTGACGCTCGTGAGCAAACCAACTTTCTCTGGCAGAACGCGATTATGCAACCTAAATCGCCACCAAAGTGAAAATGTTCGCCAAAGCATACTGGAACCACAGTCCCGACCTTCTCGAGTCTATCCGCCTTCTCCAACTTCCCGTCCAAGATCTCCTTCTGCAAATTGTGGTCTCGAAACGCCTCGAAGGCTGGTTGGGCGGTGCGCTCGTCCAGGCAAGCCAGCGAAGCGCTGATTTTCAGCACAATCTCAGGCCACTCCTCTCCAGACTGAGCATGCAGCTTTGGGGGCTTGCCGCCGAACTGGACATGTTTGCTGCATGCTATTTTGTGTGTGTGTGTGTGTGTCTGTCTTTGGCTATATGGTTTGCTTCTGACGCATGACACAGTTACTTGGACGCGTCGGTCAAACGACAAACCTATAAAGACCCCGAGCTTCCTAAGCCTAAGCCGCTGCAGTCCTTACACCCCCGGCCGTAGTCGGGCGTTGCCACAACCTCCAGGGCAAACATGCGCAGCTTCCTTAGGTGGTGTCACATACGGAGGGGCTTGAGGTACTTTGATTCATCTCCTGCCTGGGGCAGGTTGTCCTTGATGAAGTTGAGGCAAGCCTTCTCGAGCTGCTTCGCCTCGTAGAGATGTGCCTTGGTGCCGGTGATCTGTGGCCGAGAATGTCGAATTAGGGTCTCCAGGTCTGGGGCCGAAGTGGTGAACTCGCGCCAAGCTTGACCGCCATCCGATCCCAACCCAACCAACTACTAGCATGCGTTGCACCTAACATCTTCCAGCTGACGAGCTTGAGATACCTTCTTGTCAAGCCACTCAACGCAAAACCACTTCATACCAGAAACAACGAACACACACCCTGAGCGCCCAGCAGTCAACCCACCTTAGAGCTAACATCTGTTGACCAGACAATGAGTCGGTCCTTAATTGACAAATGCCTCCACTTTGAAGGCCCAAAGTTGAATAACGTCAAAGAACGGTTTAACATGCCGTCTCACCCGAGCCCCCTCAGCCCTCATGGACGACAACCCCAACCCCTTCGTCGCAGCCTGACAGAGAATGGAGAAGACCTCATTGGAAGAGATGTTGTCGCACCTGGTAACAGTTGGCACGGAGGTTTTGGATCTACAGTGAGCCAGCCGTTCGTTGAGGGAATCTTTGAGAGATACGGCAATACATCTCTGACAATGAAAATAATGAAAAACATGGTCATGTTTCTAGGCAACCCTGGCCCCCAAAACAGAAACCCGAAATCCGAAATCAGCCTTATGCTTGTAGGCTAGTCTAGCCCCCGGGAACGTGGTGGTTTTGTAGGCGCAGGTCGTCAGGCTTTCGACCCTTACTTGCAACCTACAACCCTAAACTTCTGAGCCCCAAAATGAGATTTCTGTCTGAAATGACATGACTCGAGACAGGGATTGCGAGTTGCCACTTGCTGCCGACGATGCGCAGCTTCTGCTCACACCAGACACGCAGCCGGTTAATCTGGTAGAGGTGGCTAAGGCTCCTGGGCTTGGCACATTGCGCTTTGTGTAAGGAGTGAACTCCCGGAACCACAAGTGCGGCCCAGGTTCAACAGGTTTTGGAGAAAGGGCGTCGCCATCTTCCACTTCAGACAAGACGATCCAGAGCTGTCGTGTGCATGCTTCGCCAGGTCCTGGCGGGTACATTGCACAGGTCGCTGTCGTCTTGCGGAACTCCAATCCGTAATCCGTGGAGGAAACGCCTTTATTGGGTCGCAGGGACATGAAACCAGGCTGCAAGTGACAAGATCAACTGCGCACGGCGTTAAGGATAGTTACATTGCAGGGTTTGCATTCCAAACACTTCACATGGATGGCTCCGAAGGCAATCCAAGTGCAAACCGAAAGTTGAAAGTCCTCTACCAAAGCGGTGGCTGTTCTCGGATGTCCTCAAGTCCGAAGTGGAGCCACAGACCCCCGAACCAGCTACTTTTGTAGTGGCCAAATCGCTTCAATCTAATGCAAGAGGCTTGGGGCTGCGGCCCTCGCCGTTTGGGGTAGGTTGTGCCAAAAATCTCATACCCCAGTGGTGACATGCTGGTGTCCTCGATGATGGCCAGGTCGTCTGTGTACAGGAACCTGTCGTAAACTGGACGCAGACTGTCGACGCACGGGGCTTATTCAGCTGTTCCGGTATTAGGACTTCAAAGCTTAGAAGATTCCGTTCCCAGGGTGCAAGACTGAAGACTATTGGGAGCTTCATGTGTATCTTTGGAAATCCGGCCGGTACACCTGCAAGGGACCGGTACGTGTGTGTTCACGGTGCTTCGTGGACATGTGCACCAACCCGGGTGAACAGCATCTACTATCTTGAACAACCTCGCCCAAAGCCTACAGAAACATGTGGCTGCAACATGCTGCAACCGTGAAGCTTGAGCATGGCTCTGAACGTAGCCGACTGCGTGTCTTCTACCAGAATCTCCTTGGAGATGGACTCCTGGAGCGTGGGTACGCTCGCACTTTTCAACTGGCCTGTGGAGTCAATCGATATTCTGGGCACCGACACCTTAAGACATGTCGCTTTGGATGACTGCGCCCACTCTCATGACCGTTTAAAGGAGCGCACCCGGCCATTTTCAGCTGTCACTACTGCCATATGATGAACCAATTTGCACACAAATGCTCGCGAAGTGGGCTTCTAATCGGCCTTTAATCGGAGGCCCACACTGAATTTGCAGCCAAAGAACTCTGTAGAAGAATATCTCTCAAGTGTAGTGGTTAAGACTGGTAAGACCATGACAAGGAAAGAACGATGACAAAAATCAGGGATCGGATAGAGAAACTTATACCGCGGCGGTACGGGGCGGTACGGAGTGGGGGTACCGGGCTGTACGGAGTGGTCGGTGCGGGTACGGGCATTTTTTGTAGCGGCATGGCTTAATGCAGGGCGGTACGAGGCGGTGCAGGGTATATGGGGCGGTGCGGGACGGTGGGCGGTTCCAATTTTTTGCCGTGGGCCCGCCAGCTACTTTCAGTAATTTTTCAGCTGGTGGCCCCATGGGAAATTTAGAACCAACCCGTACCGTCCCGTAGGCAGTACACCACACCCGTACCGCCCGGTATGGGACGGTACGGGACGGTATGGGGTGGTTCGGGGTAGTACGTAGGGGGGCAGCCCCGTGCCGCCCCGAATTGCTGCGTACCGGCCCGTACCGCCCGCTGGAACCAGCGGGACGTAACGCCTAGCCCCAAACCCGTCAGAATCTACGAGAACCCCCCTCGCCCATTTCGGCATGAAAATGTGACGTCACATGTTGTAACGTAGAAGGGAGTATAGGAACGTTCGCCAGTCGTACAGCCGTTGCGCTCACGCAAAGCCCTGCCCGCCACGTCCTTCATTCCACTGTACAACTGCCGCTCGAGGACTTGAGATCTGGCGCAAAGAATCTGCGAATGAGCTGGAATCCGCTCTCCTGGCCAAGGCGCTAATTCATTCTTGGGCTTGGCCCTCTGTTTGGCGTCTTGGGTTTGTCTGAGGCCTGACTTTCACCGTGGCTGGGATCTACAAAGGTCGCCACCAGCACGACAACTGCAATCTCAACGACCACGCTGTCGACGACTGCTGCTCAAACTTGGAATCGAAAAGGCTCAGGACCTAAGCATTCACAAAACAACCCGCTGAAGCCCCACGCGACACCTAGCCTCCCTTGTTGCGGGATTTGAATCATCTGAGGGTCAGCGATCTTGCCCCCTTATACTGCTGAACCAAACCACCTTTCTCTCGGCCAAGCTGCACTACCGACCCAAATCAAAGCTTGAACGCTGGATCCGAGTCCCAACCCTGACCCCGTCTCCCTGCACCAGGAAGGTGACGTCGCTCCCTCGACCCTCCTTGCAGACTCTGAAACTCTGGGAGTTAAAGGGGGGGGGGGCCTTAAGGGCATCGCATGTAGGGCCTAGGGCCAGTTTGGGTCGGTAGGGTTCTACCACCTGCGCGAACAAGAAAATCACATGGTCGGCTTCGTTTGGCGAAGCTCGGGGTTGAAGGGCTGCAGTGCAGAAAGTGTGAAGATACACCAGCATCGTATCCATCGTGTCTAGTAACCTTCCAGCACGAAAGACCGCAATGCTACACGGAGAGCACTTGTGTCTAGTTTGTACCAAAATGTATGGCACTGGAGGACTACGGGCGCATGGTTGCAGCACTCAACATAGTCTGGGGCCGAACCCGCAATGTTTTTGCGAGCCTACTTGCGCTTTTGAATACTATAACCCGGATGACCGCTACACGCAGATGGTCCTCAAACATGCTCATCAGGTCGTTGGACAGCGACTGGGCCGGCACTTCGATAGCCGGCTTCCGCAGCGGCATGGGATCCAACTCCTTCGAAGTGTTCAAAGCAGAGGCCTTTGGGCTTTTGGCTTTCGAATTTGAGGGGGTTCACTGGTCCGGTGAAAGTGCCCCCAGCTAGACGAGACTAGACTTCTGCGTTGCTGGTGCTGCATTGGGTGCACGCTTGTAACCGCCACGTCACGATGCGTCTTGTATGTCGAGGATTGTTTCAACCATAGCTCACGAAGTGCCACGGTGCTCTCCATCTCCCAAGACGCACAGACACAGACCTGCACGTCGCAGTCTGTCAGACAAGACCGTGACCACAATGGCGAATAGCTGCAAACGGACGACGTCCCATCTGCCCCCTTTGTCAGCGGAACCCCGAAGCCTGCATCAGTGATTCCTGTCCGGAAGCCATCATCAGACACACCCTCCAACCCTTCTCAAAAGACGAGGCTCCACATTGGGACGCACTTCGAGCTCAAACTTCACTGTCAGGGAGCCATCCACGATCCATGGCGACTTCAGGAGCTCCTCCAAATGATCGACGAGGTGACGATGACGATGGTGCTGACGATCGGAACCAGCAATCAGCATCATCATCATCATCATCATCATCACCATCATCACCATGCACATTGCCCCAAAGCTCGAGATACCTGCTGCAGCCCAAGTCTGCAAGTTCCACACAAGCCTAATTTAGACGTGAAGCTGCATTTCAAGCAGAGCAGCTGCGAAAATTTGCCTTTCGAAAGAATGCAGCATACGGGAAGAAGGAAAGAATCAACTGCACGGTTGTTCCTCGAAAGAAAAGCACGGAGCCATGCTCTCGCTCTTACATCGGCCCGAGATGTTGGGCAGTCGAAGAAGCTACAGACAGAAGCCTCCACACGCCCAAGAGTTACCGAAGCCTCTAAATCCCCGAACAAAGGCCAAACACTCAGGCTCGGAACCTGCAGCAGGGAGACTGTCAATGTGATTGTATCGACTCAACACCAAGGCCGCTCATGCGCGGCTTTGTTGGCAAATACAACAGATGAGTGACAAAGTCAGAAGACTCAGGTCCTCATGGCTCATGCCGAAGATTCCCATAGAATGTGGAGGAATTTCTGCTGACTCCGCAAAGTAAACATCCGGTCCGAAAGCTCGTCCAGAGGTGTCCGCTCCTAGGGCTCAGGGGATCTCAGAAGAATTCGAGAGGGTTCGAGATGCAGAAGACTCTGGATCTGAGCATCCGGTGTGGCACTCGTTTCCCTCTTGGCCCCACTGGACCCATTGGCCCTCCGCGTTCTTGACCAGCGCCTGGATCAAGGGCGTTGGATCTCGGAATCAGGGTTTTGAGTTTCGGGCTGCTTGCAGTTGGAGAGCTGTGGGCCTGAGGGTGAATGGGAGCTAAAAGTGCTGCGCCCATGCGCAGCTAACTTCATCAAGATGTGGTCCACCAACCCCAGCATGTCACGGAAGCTACACCAGCCCTTGGATCAGAGAAGGGATCATGAGCTCGCGTCGTACACAGGGTGGTGTACAGCTTCCGCCAGGCTGGGAAGGCTGAGCACTACAGATCGGCACACATCAAAGATTCTCTCTGAGAAGTTGCAGAGGTGAAGCTTGCAGTTTGCTCGGTGGCCAACTTCCCCGATGTTACGGGCTCAGCAATACTTTTCAGAATCGAATGCGAAAGAGGTGATGTCGTTGCATGCTACAAAACTGTGAGTCTTCCATCCTGGCACCTAGGCCCATGAAGCCTTGCCTTGTAACGGAAGGTGATGCCGTCGCCGTTGTGGTGCACGATGCAGAGGGATCCTCTTTGGGACTGGCCCAAGTAGCCCACCTCAGGAAGTCTTGGGCCTAGGCCCCACTCGGGCTTGGATGCTGTACAGGAGTGTCGGGCATCTGGTCTGGCTTGAGTGCTTTGTGCGCTTTTGGCGCTTAGGGCCCCGGGTTGAGAAGACGTTCAGGGTGGAGCACGCTGACGTAAGCCTGAATCCTGGCCACGCCACTATGCACCCGGTTTTATTGTAACACTTAGGACTGCAAACATGCTGGCTGCTGCGACAACAACCTGCCAGAGATGGCAACACCTGTGGGAGAGATGACCACAGCCCCAATCACGAGCCTCCCCCGCTTCCGGGTGGTAGACCAAGGAGAAATCCTCCAGGCGAAAGGTTTCAGGCTTTGGCGTTGGATCAAGGGCTTTTGGGCTGAGTCCTCCCCGGCCACGATGAAGGTGCAACTCTCGGCACAGTTGGCCTCGTTCTGCTCCAGAGCGTTGATGAGCCAGGAGATGCCTGCTTCGGGTACAGCGGGCTGGGATTCTTCTTCGAGATTGCTGACTTCATGCTGCACCGCCCTACCCCTGTAAGAGACCCCAATGATTGCTGATACAGCTCAATAACATGAAACCACTGAACACAAATCCGGAGTTGAGAGACCCAAGTCACCTGGAACCCAGCATGGATGACACCCTGCCTTCAATCCGCCATTCGTAGTCACCCTTGACCACGACCTCACTTCACACTCAAAAAGACGCGACCGCTGTCCTTCGCGCTTATGGCTTATGACTCGCAGAACCATAACCTGTAAACTCCGAACCCTATACCCTCAAGCCTTCAGTCGCAAGAAAACCTACTAAAACCTTATCGGGAACGGAGCCCAGCTATCCCCTTCCCTGTACTGCTTCGGACCTCGCTGCAGTGGACCAGCTCCCCGTTGCTCCCAGGGTTGAAGCGTGGTGGGGGGACCTGCGTCGACCCTCAACTCTTACATCAGTCAAACCCCTTACGTGTGCTTGATGATCTGAGGCACTGCCATCAAGCACACAAACAATGTCTCGCTACGGACCCTGTTGTTGTACGGGCTGCGGGTTTCACTGATGATGAACGTGTTTTTCAACACTTGGGCGATGAGCCCAGGCATAGTAGTCACCTGGTAGTGAAGCATGTGCAACCTGTCTCCCGGCGCACGCAACGTTCTCTTCAACCCGCAGGGATTTGATCTCCGACTTACCAAGACTGATTTTCTTGTTTGCTTCAAGGGTGCTGGCAGTAAAGCTCAGCGGGATCAGTGGCTTTGACGAAGCGGCTGTCCACCAGTCCAAGCCAAGGGAAGGTTGGTGACAGACATGGTTGTGCGAAGTTGCCCGAAAGTTTGCTGTGGCTCTGGCCTACAGCTATGAATACCGACTGAGAGACAGAACTTGGGACCGTCGTATGCACGAGCTTAGCCAGGCAGTCTTATTTTTTCGGAATGGAGTTGGATGTGCGGGCATGTACGACAAAGATGCTGCGCGTGCTCCTTGACATGCTTTTGTCTTCAATCCGCATACGAACTCTGAGCAACAAAAGCTGTTACACAGGATGCCGACTTCTGTGTCATGTGTTAGTTCAAGACACGTGCTGAATTTTGCTTGAAGACTGTCGCATTCTGTGTCGCACATTCTGATCGCAACTGACTCTGCCCGCAAGTACAGTCTGAAGCAATGATGGCCTTTTATGGCCTTTCTGGGAAAGCTTCCGAGGCTTGAAGTTGAGGAACTAAGACGAGCGTTGTCGACAAGGCTGTGCAAGAATGCGAGAGCAAATGTTTACTGCTGCGTCAGGATGCACGAGGCCGACAAGCGGGGGCTGAGGCTTTGCTGGCATGCCAGTCCGTCGTTGTCATTGTTGCGTGAAGTCATTGTCACGTGTCTGCACCGCGGCAATATCACCTCAGCCAAGTACACAACATTGTCTCGGCTTTGACGTTTGTTGCGCAGACCACGGTCTATCATGTATGCTTGCATGCAACCGAACCGTGTTAAAGATCCTCGGCGGCTATAAATAACACTTCAACCTGGCGCATCGGTACCGCCGATATGGCGCTGAGATATGATTTACCTACAGGCCTTCAAACGACTTGTGGCAGGGTGTGTCGTGGAAGATTGTTCCATAAGCTTCTGTGATCAATCGCCAGGGTTTTCGCGAAGCAGCTTCCCACAAACTCGGAGCTTTTCGATGTGTGCAGCTTACATCTGGAAATAGCTGCTGCATCATGAATGAAAAATATAGCGCGCCCAACTGGACGAGCTAGAATGTCGGAGCGTGAATCCCAAACAACGATGCTGAAGCCTCGTCCTGCTGTCTCCGAGACACACTACTACGAAGCCCTCTCTTCAGCGACGATCGCCTCTAGAGGTTTCACACCATCGGAAGGGGTGTTCCCCAGCGCATCCGCATCGACCAAGCGCCGATAGTTGCACTCGCAGTTGTTGATGGACTCCTGGATTGAGGGTTTGGTGGGCTTCA
Organism: Symbiodinium necroappetens; assembly: GCA_905231915.1. Lineage (NCBI taxonomy): Eukaryota > Dinophyceae > Suessiales > Symbiodiniaceae > Symbiodinium > Symbiodinium necroappetens. The sequence continues at coordinate 5,144 of CAJNJA010000127.1, read as the reverse complement.
GTTGGAACTCGGAGATGGCAGAGTCTTTGGGTGTGAGATCGACTGAAGATCACGCAATACACAACCCCAAACGCAAAGGCCAGACATTCCGCTGGTTACACCCTCTCTCAACTCAAATCCTGAGTAGCGTCTTTGCCCCCTCAACCTCTGCACCCCCCCCAAACTGGCTAAACTCGCAAACCACCTATCCCGATCTAACTCAACCCGAACGCATACACACACACACATATTTCTGTCCTGGTAGGAGATGTGCTTCTGCACTTCCTCCAATTGCCTACGGAGCTTTTGTCTCTCCTCCGCTCTACTCGACTCCTCCTTCAACCGGCTGTTGGCCTGCTTCCTCTCCTTCAAGGATCGGCAAAGGCTCGTGCTTTTTCGGGTTGATGACGTTCAGGTCTACAGGCATCGGGATGCAGGGTTTGGGCTTTGGGCTGGCTGCTGGCGGCCTACAGCTTTCTCGTTGTGAAGATTCAGCTCCGGGTCTCCTCTAAGGTCTGCTTGGCACCGGCGATCTGTGCCAGAAGCTCCTGCGAGGTCGCCATGTTCGGCCAAGCCTCCCCGTTCGTGTAGCTGCCTACACTACGGGTGGACACTTTGCGTGCCCTGCGAGCCAGAAAGCGTCAGGAATGTGATCTTTGGAGGTTCGAGGTTCATTCAAAAGCTTGTATTGAAATGTGCATCTCAGAAACGGCATGTAGCTTGATGATCTACTGACCTAGGGGCCTATCTCAAAAGCACGACAGCTCGGCCGCAAGCCCGTTGCCCTGTAGTCGGTGGTCTCAAGGCAGACAGGTGCGTGAGCACCTATGCGAGGATGAACCCAGAATTTGACTCGCAACACAATCCTTTCAAAAACAACTACTACTACTACTACTACTACTACTACTCGTCCTGCTGCTGCAACTGCTACTGCGACTGCCACTGCCAGTGCTACTGCTACTCACACAACTACTACTCCTCGTCCTTCTCCTCCAGATACTGCACAAGCGGCTTTGCTGTTGACTTGTACTGCTAGTGATAGCTGCTGTCGATAAAAAAGAAGCAGAAGAAATTCCTGCCGCCGTCGACGTATCATAAAACCTACAAGCGCAGCAATAATGCCGCGATTCCGGAGCTTGGCGTTCCGGCAAAACCCTCTGTGGTGCCGGACATCTGCCAATGCCGAAACGAATCCTGGACCGGCAGTCGCAACCTGTGCCGATGTGTTTTTCATGATGTCTCAATGTTCTGAAGGCCGAAGACGCTGCACATGCAACATGCAGCTATGTCACAGATGGCCGATTTCGGTTGGGGCGCAGTGTGTTGAGCTTCAGAAAGTTTCGGTCCTAGAGCTAACAAACCAACAGTCTCCACCCAGCTCCAGAAGGGGATCATACCAGGTTTTCAGCGATTTGTCCGATATGCTGCTTGATGGTCTTCAGCCGAAATAAGTTATGAGGCAAGGTCAAGATTTCGGGGTTGCCGGGCAGGTTGCGGGGTAGGATGACACTCTTGAAAAGCTTTGGGGGCTTCAGCCTTGTTTAAAAGTTTGGGGCAGATCGGGGCTGGATCGCTGTATCCTGGGCAGGTTCCCCGCAGGCGGGCTCCAGGCGGGTTCTGTGTGGGGTGAGGTTCGGGGTCTTTCGTTGTTTACAGTTTAAGGCATCGCCTGCTGTCCGGGATCATCGTACGGGAGCTCTTCCTCCTGTTCCTCTTCCATCTCGATACCTGGGAGGATGACGTACTGCTACGGCTTTCTACAACCTGACAGTTCCAGACAGACGCCATCGCCGGGAAGAGAAGAGATCTTCCTTTGATCAGACTCCGAGCTCTCACCTTTCATACTCTTCCGTGGCTTAAATGGTAGTAAAAGTTACAAGTGTGCTAACTACCTTCCAGCCGATGTCCGAGCTTCCGGGCCGGTAGTGCCGCTCAGCCGGCACAACCTTGTCTGCTTCCCGGCCTCAGACGCTTCAGGACGCTTCATTGTTTGGGGCTTTGAGTGCTTTGCACGAAATACGCAAAGCTCACACAGCACAATGTGACAAAAGCACAGAAGACTGACACAGACGATTGTCCCATGTAGTAAACGGACTGCTGCCAGGTCGGTACAGTATTTGGTGCTGTTGTACAAAGTAGCACAAAGTAGTTGGCGATACAGAAGGGCTTCCAATTCATTCAATTGATTCAACCAAACATAAATGTCAGTAGCACGCAACATGACACATCATCATCATCGTCATCATCATCATCATCATCACCATCATCATCATCGGGCTTTACTGCAAAAGTGATAGGTTGCAAAATCGGCTCGTCACTCAAGATGCATTGTAGCAGGGCACAGGTATGCGATAAAGATTTAACTCACGATAACAGAATGCAGTGGAACACAAAGGAGCACCACAGAATGTGCTCGTGCAAAATTGCTTCTTGAAGCCGCAGCACGACTGGTGCTGAACTGATGGTCAAATAGTTGCTATCTGGATACACCTGTGTCTGTACTACATACACAGAGTGCAACCATCGAGACAGACACAAGACAAAGGCGCAGCGTGCCCTCCTGGAGGGCGAGTGAGCAGAACATTCCACATGGGAACGCACTCAATCGTTGAAGGTGGTTTCGATATTGACTCTGTTCAAAAAAAACAGTGACGTGGGCACATGAAATTGACAATGATGGGGGAGACGATGAAGTCTGCCAGACAAAACGCAGCATGCTCAAGTGGCCTATTTGCCCTCAGCCTTGGCTATGCGCCCTGACATCCTGAAGAGTATCAAGATGGACTCTAGGCTCGGCTAGGGTGTTCGATCCACATCTCTGAGGAAAACCTCGCCCTTGCGGACCTACAAAGAGCAACACCCACCAAAGAAGCACCTGCGGAGACCTGAAGCCTTCGAATGCTGTCGCCCACAACAAATCTCTCCCGAGGCAAGAACCCATGTGGGAGCTTTGCTGGAAAACCAAGCGTACTGTTGAGCCAAAGCAGCAACGGGGCAAACACAGCCCAACGTGATGCCGCCTCACAGCTATAAACACAAAGTTCAAAGCTCGAAGCTGAGGTCTGACCCTTGTTGGAATGTCCAAAATTAGCTTACCCAGGCGGAGATCCGGGGCAGCTTTGCAGTTGGCGCTTTTCTGCCACAATGGGTTCGTCGAACCCGACGTTCTGCCCCTAAGACCGAGGAGGCTTCAGGCGACTGAAAACCTCGGTGTTCAAAAGAGCTACTGGGCATCCAGCCTTCGTGGGCCCTCAGAACAACATGTTGGCATCCTCCACGCTGAAGCAAAACCTCCCCCCATAGGAAGACAAAGCCGTTGATCAAAGACCCAGTCACAGGTGAAGGAATCAAAACAGATTGCCGAACACAATCACAAAAACTTGGCAAAGGTTCGCAGATCTTGTCTCCGCGTTTTCGCAGAATGGCAAAAAGTTGTAACAAACTGGAAACTTGCCTCACTAGGTTGAGGTTCGGAGTGGAGATGCCTCCTGCAATGACCTGGCCTCTACATGTTTTGCAAATCACATGCAAAATTCATCCCCAACCTGTGCAGCTCTTTCCACAGGCGGGATGTCCGTGCCAGTTTGGTGGGTGACGCGGTTCTTCCTCTGCCACCGTCATGACTGCGATCAAAGCGCGCCGGACATCCTCAAATCACTTGAGCTGTGTGGCCAAAGGTATATCCACGTAAAGCTTGCAAGCAAAAGACAAACACAGTGCAGACATTTCACGTCATACTCTTCGTTCCCCATCGCCGGCCAGCTCAACAACACATCAAAGCTTGCTCTGTACAATGCCGCCAGCTCCCACAAGCATGACAGCTCTGCGCAAGTGATGGACCTCCTTGCCTAAACTGCCAGTGAATGAAATGCACTTCCAAGGCAAGCAACCGGGCATATCTTCATCGACAAGGTCAGTGTTTTGCCGGTCTCTCAATACGCCAAGCAGAGAACTTAGATGTATGTGAACTACTCTTATCATGCGACTCTGTTGACAAAAACGCCTCGTCTAACCACTTGGTAAGCGGTTTGGGCAGGAGGAGCCATCGGCAATGATGTGAGCGGAGATGTTCTCGCCACATTATCCTCAGAGGGCCTCTACAGCACCCTTGGGGGCGGCCCATGGGAGTGCTGTGATTTCCCTACATCTAGAAAAGCAAAACAAAGGCGCAATTAGGGATTCATGGCTTCGGGCTTTGAAGCTACTCCCTCATCTGATTGGATCCGGTCATAGAACGAACTGTCCTGATCATCAACTGCTCCAAAGTCATCAAAAGTAGCATCTGCCGCTGGGTTCCTCTGTGGTGGCATTGAAACATTCTGTGCTTCTCCGCCAAATTCTCGAACCAAAGAAAAATGCAACCGAATTCGCCATGCACGACTTCAAAGGACGGGCCATTTTCAGCATGTAGTATCTTGCTTTGCCAAAAAGCATAAGAAGTGCTGCATGCCGAGCTCTCTTTGGGCGACCGCGTCAAAGGCAGTCACGGCAGCTGATCTGCAAGGGCCCGAAACATAGTGAATCTGCTTTTGACCCCCCTTCGCCTTTCGCAGCTACGCCGCGAGCCTCAACAAGTCGGGTCGTCTGCCAAGCCCATCTCGACCAACAAACGGTGCCCGTGACGCGACCTCTGGAGGTCGATCGAGGAGGCCTGACACAGCACAGCCAGCTCCGGTGTGCTTCTTGAGCTATTTATTTGCTCTGAACATGGGTTAAAAAGTTAAAATGCAAAGAAACCCTCAGCGCAAGATGACCGAAACAGCACAGAAGGGACTCCTAAAGCAGAGAGCTCGCATGGAATGCAGGCGCTGCGGTGCGGTCTGTCAAAGCCGAAATAGCACTCGGTTCGAAAGAAAACTTTCAAGACCCCAAAGCCTGGATCCTGGACATCGCTTCCCGTGCATCCACCCGGTCGTCATGCAGGAGTGACTTCGCGACATAGCACCCAAACTGGGACCTGCACGGCAAGCTTCATGATCAGACAGCTTATGGCTGAAGAAACTCGAAGATTGCTTAAGAGGCATTGAGGCCTCCTCGAGGCTCTTAGCGACCTGAATCCACTAACAGCAAAACAACCAGGCAACCAAATCGGGTTCAACAAAAGTAACAACAACAGCAGTAGCAGCTGCAACAACAGTAGTCGTAGTCGTGTAGTAGTAGTAGTA
>CAJNJA010000116.1:0-18459 GCA_905231915.1 Symbiodinium necroappetens | reverse complement strand
GGAACCCGAGATCGTGCTGAAACCACACGTTTCCTAGGATTCACACAAAATGTAGCACTTTTTTCCTACCCAAAACAACCTTAAAATCTGCTTAACACTGTAGCGAAAACACAACTTCACAAAAAAAACACCGACAAAAAACCATGCGGCGGGATGATTTTCCATCTCCCTATTACCTTTTGTTGAGGGAAGGTGGGGGCTTGCGTCTTGACACGATCCTCTTCGAAAGTCCGAAGCTCTTGAACCCGAAGCCTCTTTGCAGACTGCTTGAACAGATCCCCACATTTCAGCCCTAACCCTAAACCCCCACCTTAAACCCTAAACCACAAACCCCAAACCTTAAACCTTCAACCCTCAACCCCTAAATCCAACGACTATTTTCTATAAGCTCTCAGGCCCCGAATCCGGGCTAAGCCCTGTAGCTTTCAGGGTTCGAAACCCCAGCCTCAACGCGGTAAGGCTGTAAACTGAAGTCCTGAGCCCTAGGCCACAGTGTCAGAGACCGTGAGAGGGACTCTGTGCCATCCTAGTATGTCATGTTGCAGGTAAGGTTGAAACTACGTAACCCCCCAGCTATCACTATGAGTGCTGTTTGTGTGCACAACGGAACCGAGGCCCCGCCGACATACGGACAAGTGACTGGACCAAACTGAGAGCTAGTTCAAGAATCGGTTGGGGAGTCAAGATTTCGAGGAAATGACGTGAGTGCAGGCCTGAGGGCACAAGGTTTACGGCCTAGAAATGCAGCTAGGCTTAGGGCTTGCGGCTTGAGTGGTGGGGGTTTTCTAGCTCAGGCGTCAGAAGAAGTAGAGTTCATCTCAAAAGCCCCAAAGCCCCACCCCCAGATGCCCGAACCGTAGACCCCCCTAGTCATAGATAGACTTACACTTTCTGCAAAACTCGGAGCCTGAGGAGGCCCAGCAGCTAAGCTCTAGGATTCTTGATCTCGATTTTCCGATGCTGTTCCGGTACGATTCAGCATGTGCCTGGCCCAAACCGTCTTGACACTTGCGCTGTATCCCGCAGTTGTGGGCCAGTTTTAAGCGGTGTTCTTCCCTTGCATATATACATGTAGTTACATATATATATATATACATATATATATACATATATATATATACATACACATACATATACATATATATATACACACACACACACACTCTAGTGTTAGTTATGTGCTTCTAGCGTGTGTTCCCCTTCCACACGACGGATCCAAGGCCCCTCCAACATACCAGGGAGCGGCTTGGGCCAAAAGTCAGATCGGGCTGAGACCCTAAACCCTACTCCGCGCCGCGGTACGGTTTCGTATAGAAGCCGAAATAGTTACCAATATGACTGTTAGGGTTCCTTATAATAATAATACTATGAAGGACTCCCAAACCCTATTCTAAATATTAAGGCCCCTGCATTAGCATCCGGGTAAGGATGTCCTGGAATGCGGGTGTTGGGGGGGCTCAGCAAGCTGCAGGAAGGAGCGCAAGAGCTTTCGGGATGTATCCTGTCAGTCGCGCGTGTTCAGGGAAGCTTGGCCACGAAGTTCCTGCCACTTGCTGTGGTTATGCGGAGACTCTTTAATCTCAAGGGAAAACTTGAAAGTTCTTCTTATATCCCAAGGCAAACAGCCCTGTGCCAAGTTAGGGCTTCAATCCCAGATCCTACCCCTAAAGCCCTAGAGCCCCCAAACAACCAGCCTTCTCCTTTATGGGTTACATGAAAACCGGGGGCCCTCTTCTCTAAGGGCTAGTAAAACCCTAAACCCCAAACCCTATGAGGGTTTAGGGTTTAGGGAGGCTAAACCCTAAACCCTAAACCCTAAACCTTAAACCCTAAACCCTAAACCCTAAACCCTAAACCCTAAACCCTAAACCCTAACCCCCCCCCCTTAAAAGAACAAAGTTGTAAGGGTTACCGATCTGTGAACGACCTGACATCTCCAAAGCTAAGAAAAGGGCCCGAAACCCCCCGGAAACCCCCGAGACCCTCGGGTTTAGGCTTTGGGGTTTAGGCTTTGGGGTTTAAGGTTTAAGGTTTAGGCTTTGGGGTTTAAGGTTTAAGGTTTAGGGTTTCAGGTTTAGGGTTTAAGGTTTAGGGTTTAAGGTTTAGGGGTTTAAGGTTTAGGTTTAGGGTTTAGGGACCCTCGATCTTCTCTCCTTACTTCGAGGTTCATGGTTTGTTATAAGTAGGGTGATAAGCAGGATAACTTGTGAGTAACCCGCTTACAAATCACAAATAAAATCCAAAGTACATTGCGGGTTACTCATTATTGCTCGAACAGAAATTCCCTTGAAAAGGAAGGTTTTGGACGACAGGTAAACTCTGCGTGTTTTGCCGCCACTCACTCCTAACTGGTGTGGCTGTTGGAATCGTGTTTTGAAATAAACTCCCAAGTCTAAATACCCTGAAGCTAAGCCCCTTATTGTCTGAACACAATGCATCTACAGAGGTTCGTTCACATGCATGCATAGCCTTGGGACCTCTTGTTTGGTTTCGTACATTCTAGAGTTATTATTATTATTGGGCTAAAAACTCCTTTTAACACAGGGATTGACATACGGATCCAAATGTCATGGCAATGAACGACGACAGACCCCACCCAAACCCTAAACCCAAACCCCTAAACCCCAAACCCTTAGACCCTGCGCTGCAAGAAAAAGGCCCTGCGCTGAAGTCCTTGGCTTCAAAGCCTCCCTTTAAGAAGTCCAAGCCTTAGGGAGACCCCTTCAAGGGACCCTTCTTGACCCTACTTATGGCTCCCTCAAACGGGACCGTATTGAGAGGGTCTATCCCCCCTAAATCCTAACTCCTATAAACTCCACTTAGTCCTAGATTAGGACCCCCAAAAAGGCACCCGAACATCAAGTTCAGGGTGGGAAACCCCCACCTCCTTTGCGTTGTTCAAGAAAAAAGGTTGTGGTTTACCCCAACCTTACGGTATTTGTTTGGGTGCCCTTGTTTGGGTCAGAAACCCTCACAAGTCGCAGTTCCAGAGTTGAAGGTGTGGGGTGTTGTGTTTGGGGTGTTCTGAACCTGACTTCCTCAAGCCATACTTTGGCCGTACCAAGGGTGCGCAGGGGGCGCCGGTGGTCGTGGTTGGCCAGCCGATGGGAAACCAGCAGCCCCCTGGCATCGGCTATAGAGGAGAAAGGGAGGCTGCAATCCAAGACAGTGACGGTTGTAAGGTTCGAGGTCACTAGGGCACAGGGTTTCGGGTCCCTAGAAGATGTCGTAAGATTGGTTGCTGATGGCGTTCCTCCACCTACTGTACCTCATAGAATCTTTGTCCCCGGCCCTTGAGGTGTTCTCTCAAAGAGCACGTATGGTCCAGAATAGTAACAGCAATTCAGGCAATAGTGGCACAGAGAGCGGTTGGACAGTCTGGGGAGTCGGTCCGGGAACCCCAAATCGGGCTTGGAAATAATTGGCCGTTAGCAATATTGTCCCCGCATAGGCACTATAACTGATTATGCCATTCTGAACCCTCGAAACCCTAAACCCTAAACCCCTAAACCCTAAACCCAATTACTAAGGCGCTTGTATGACATTCGAGATACCCTTTGGGAGACGACGGGATGCCCGCCCCCCTATATAAGACCCTGAAACCCCAGGTGCGCGGCGTGAGTTGGACCCATAAGGGCACAATTCGAGCTGCGAGAGTTCGGGAGTTTTCAGCCACTGCCGCAGCGTACCAGTGGAGCACGGCAGACTCCCAAAGAAGAAGCCGAAAACCCTTCTAAAAACCCATTTGTGGATCTTCCGGAACGGGCCCCTGCAGCAAGACCACAGAGCATTCTTGCACAAGCGGATTTTCCGAAACTCCCATCTCTGTGCTGCTTCCTCACCTTTGCTCCTTTGGGAAGCCGCCGTAGCTGCGGCTTCTTAAAGGAGCCGGAGGGCTGTGAACAGACTGCATCCTGACTTGAGGGTTTCGGGGTTTCGGGGTTTCGGGTTTAGGGGCTAGTGCCTCAGTAGTGGTCGTGATTCGGCTATCTTGTGGCATCTTGATTCACTTGCGTGCCGATGCCGAAGGCTGCATCATCGTCCTCAGCTTCGTAAGCAGTTCCAGTGGTAGCCTTGACGGCTTCCTATACTATAAGGCATTCTAACTACCAGGTTTACTATAAGATTTCTGTGGTTTTCTACAAGGGTGTTTAGAGCTTCCTGTGCACTTTAGTCTTCAGGCACGGGCCTTGGAAAAAAAGCGAAAGCTGACTTCGGCACAGGATGACAGGTTTCGGTTCACATCCCCGGCGCTACCTGAGCGCAGGCGGCAAGACTCGAGTCAAAGCTCATAGTAAGCTAGGTAGGCCTCTGGGACATTTTATATTTTCCTCTATTGGGCTTATGAGGATCTTATTTACAAGTGTTTTTCAAAGGGTTTGAGGGGCCAACCTAATAAACCTTGCAACCTCCAACCCCCGAAGCCAAGACTCCCTCCCTGGCCCTGAACCCGGTTTAGGGTTTAGGGGCCGTGTATTAGCCTTTGGTAGGAACTCTTGAAGAAGTCCTCAACGGAGCTCTTCAAGAAACCCTTCAGAGGGCCATAATATAGGGGCCTGAATAATTAGAATAGGGTTTGGGGTATATTATACCATAATTATGATAAGGAACCCCCCAAAACCCTACTCTAATGATTAAGGCCCCTACATTAGAACCGGAGCTCCGCCAGCCGTGAAGCCGAGGTTTCGAATTGTTCAAGGCTTCAGCAGTACTGCTACAGGCGCAACGGATGAGGGTGCAGGTTTAGGGGTTCAGGATTGAAGTCGTGGGGTTTAGGGTTTAGGGGTTTAGGGTTTAGGGGCTTAGGGTTTAGGGGTTTAGGGGTTTAGGGGTTTAGGGGTTGAAGGTTTTGGATGTGGGGTTTACGGTTTAGGCTTTCGTGCTTCAGGATTTCAGGGTTTCAAGGTTCAGATTGGGTTTAGGGGCTTCGGCCTCGTCGTTGATATTTTGGACTTGTTTCAAGTGGTTACTCTCCTCTCCCTGAGCTCTCGCTCCAACCAGCCCCTACTTTCATGTTCACGGAACCATGTAACTCGATTGCACAGAGTGCCCCAACTGCCAATCCCCAACAAAAGCCTGGCACTCTGTCGCACTTCAAGTATCCCAACATCGTTCGTGCAGGATCGATGCGCGGTTGTTGAGGTTTTCCTGCGGGGAAACCTGCGGCCGCTTCGCCTGCTACTGATGATGCCGCGGTTCTGCCTGTGTTTCGACGAAGACGGCGACAACCGCAACAGCAATAGCACCAGCACCAGCACCAACACCAGCACCCGCACCCGCACCAGCAGCAGCAGCAGCAGCAGCAGCAGCAGCAGCAGCAACAAAAACTGCAACTGCAAGTGCACCAGCAACAACAGCGGCACCGGGGCTCTGCGGTAACACTATGACTAGCAGTCGATGTCTCCACAGCCCTCCACTTAGCCCTGGGTCTTCCTTTTACCTAAGCTCTAGACGCAGGGCACTTAACTTCAAATGGTGCAAAGAGTAGGATGATGGTATTTTCCTAGGTAGTATTTAGGGAGACCCCTTAGAGGGGACCCTTCTGAACCCTACTTGTGGCTCTCTTACCTTATTGAGAGGGTCTATATCCCCAAGGGTCCCCCGAATCCTAACTCCCATATTTATGGGTAATACCAAACAGGAGTCCTTACGCAGGAGCCTTAATCGCGCCTTCCTTCATCCTGCCTTGTGAGGCCCCGGAACCCGGAACTATCCCGAAACCAAAGCCCCCAAGCCGTAAGCCCTGAACCCTAAACAGTCATATAGAAGCCCCTGAGTAGTTACTTAGACCATTACTTAGGGGTTTTGATTAAAATCATACCATGCAATACCCCACAACCCTAAACCCGAAATCTCACTCTTATGAAGGCCCATAAAGACTCAACCCTCCCAGCAACCCGAATTACAGGAACCCGAACAGGAACCCTATTCTAAGAACCTCAAGCCGCAAAACCCAAACCCTAAGCCACGAACCCTAAGCCCTCCAAGCCTACGTGGGTAGTTCTCTAAGTTAGCGCCGTTTTAACAGAGTTCGGCACTCTTATAAAAAGGATCCTAAATGTAATTTGGAGAACCACCCACATAGAACCCTTAAACCCCATAGAAACTCCTAATTATAGATTCCAGATCCCTCTAAAGAACCTTAAACCCTAAACCGGGGTTTAGGGTTTAGGGTTTAGGGTTTAGGGTTTAGGGTTTAGGAAAAGGACCGTGCTTCTAAGACGCCAGCCTGAACGCAGCTCCACCCCAGGCTGCACGGACGTGACTTCACCTCCCTGGTACAAAGTTCCAACCCAGGGCTGTACTGCTCCGTGCTTGAGGCCAGGGTTTTAGGGTTTGGGGTTTAGGGTTTTAAGGTTTAGGGTTTAGGGTTTAGGGTTTCAGGGTTTAGGGTTTAGGGTTCAGGGTTTAGGGTGCGTGAGGCCCCGTTCTCACGGCTCAGAGTTCCCATGGGCTTAGGGCTCGGGTTTTGGAGTTGAGGGCTGTTGGGGGTTTAGGGCTTTTCAGATTCAAGGTTCCAGGCTTCGGATTCAGGGCTTGAGGGTATAAGTTGAATTTCGAAGATCTGGGGCTTTAGGATTTAGGGTTTTAGGGTTTAGGGGTGTTAGGTTTTAGGGATTGGGCACAAACCAAAAGCCGTCAAATGCTCACGCAGTGCCCCCGATGCCGAAGCAAGGGTTCTGGTCAAACAGTTTCTCAAGCCCAGGTTCCTGCATGCCGGCAGTTTTCCCCATGTTTAGGGTTTTAGGGTTTTAGGTTTAGGGTTTAGGGTTTAGGGTTTAGGGTGTAGGTTCCCGCAACGGATGATTAGGAGTGCAGCCGCTAGGTACAGGATGTTAGGATTCACAGCGTATGGTTTAAGACCCCAAGCCCTAAACCGTAAACCCTAGATTTTTTGGGCTTCGCCGTGTCGTTCAGATATCCCGCACAGAGGCCCGAGCTCGAAGCTGCCTTCCCTGGCGCTGTCCGCCCCTCCCAAGCAGCACAACACCCGCGGGATGCCAGCCCAAACCGCAGAGGCTTAAAGTTACCAAGAACCCAAGAACCAGCACCCTAAACCCTAAGCTCCAGAAGCCCTAAACCCTAAACCCCTAAAGCCCAGACCCAAAACCCTAAACTCCAAAAGCCCGAAACCCAAAACCCCAAAACCCCGGCCTCGGACGAAGTTTCAAAGAGCAGACAGGTTGGCACAGCCGGAATGCGAGGATGTGACTTCGACGCCGCAGGCCAGTGCTGGGCGAATGGCGAGGGTTCAGGGGCTTAGGGTTTAGGGTTTAGGGGTTTAGGGTTTAGTGTTCAGGGGTTTCGGGGTTTAGGTTTTAGGGTTTAACAAATCCTAACCCATTGCCCCAGCATGCTCCTTCAAGGCAAGGCAGGACATGCAAGAGCAGCCTAGAATACTGTTGATGATATAAATCTTGCATTACCTTAAGGACCCTAAACTCTGGGAACTATGGGTATATTCCCTATGATGGGTACTGCAGGATTTTGTATCATCAACCGTAGGATTCGATGTTGCGCAACTCCGACTCCTCCCTAAACCCTACACCCTAAACCTAAACCCCAAAACCCCTAAACCCTAAACCCCTAAACCCTAAACCATCCCCTGAAACATCAACCCCGGAATCCTGGCCCCGAACATCTGGAGCCGAGGCTCCCGAAACCCTAAACCCCTTTAGGCCTTACCTTAACCTACCCAAAAAACCTAACTTTTTTTATAGGGTCCCTATGAATTCCATATTAGGGTTTATAATACGAACCCACAAAAAAGGTAGGTTTTGGTGGGTTAAGGTAGGGTTTAGGGTTTAGGGGATTCGGCTTTATAGGGCTTGATTTGTCCGCCCCTCAGTCGCCTCGCATGAATGCCTGGACATCCTTCTGGACAGACACTTGGCAAGGCACGTTATTCAAGGCTTCCCAGGGGCTTGAAGGCATACGTTAAAGGAGCCGTTCAAGGAACCCGCAAAAGAACCCTTAAAGGAACCCTGAAAGGAACCTTGAGCAAAAGAAGAAATTCTTAAAGGAGCATCCTTAAGGGAGCCCTTATGATGCTTGAAGGGCCCTGGCGTACGACGTGCTTCCTAAATCCTAAACCCTAAACCCTAAACTCTGCCTTTCACTGGTGGCCTTTTTGAAGCTCAGTGTCTCAGCTCCTTCACCGCCTCTCAGGGTGCCCTTTGCAGACCTTTCCAGCAACTCGCCAAACGATCGGGGAAATGGAGGAGATTGCGGGGGGGAACAAAAAACAAGGGGGCGAGGAAAAACTGGACGCCGAAGAAAAGGGACGAGGCAAAACCACAATTCAAGTGGAAAGCACTGTCGAGGACCTTAGGCTTGCCGCTCATCGATGGCTGCCGCTCTCAGCCAGTGCAAGTATAAGAAAAAAAGCAAGAATGGCGGAAAAGCGGAAGCAACAATGGAGGGAAAGCGAGGCGAACGGGTAGGAGAAGGCACGGAGAAGCGGGGGAGAAGGAAGGAACAAGCGGGCGGGAAAAAGGGTTGGGGGCCGGGCCAAGGCGAATTCTAGGGCACCCTAGAGCGTCAACCCGATCGTGAGTCGGCCAAGGACTACCCAAGCGTCCTGAGCGCGCGCTTCGGAACGGACGTCACGCTCACCGCGGCTGCATGGCTGGTCTTGGGGAGACGGTTTTGGGTTTCGGGTTTAAGGTTGAGGGTGTAGGATTTAGGGTTTAAGGTTGAAGGTTTAGGACTCAGGGTTTAGGGTTGAGGGTGTAGGGCATTGGGTGAAGGGGTTCGGGGACTTGAAAGTTCAAGCCCTAAGCCCGAACACTGAGAGACGGGATTCGTACACGCAAGGCCTTAACCCGTCAACGGTGTGTTTTTCAAGCGGACAGGGGTGGATTGCTTGAGAGTGACATTGTCGGGTGTATGTGACGGTGTCCGTGTGCATAGAACAAGAGCCTGACCCATGCGGCGTAGGGATACAGGGTTGAGGAAGTTTACGTGTTCAAGTCTTTTAAGGGTTTAAGGTTTCACCGAAGGTTCAGGGGTTGAGTGGTTGGGGGACCTCCAGACCTTACACCCTCAACTTTCATCTGCTGAAACGACTCCACCTTGAACCAAAAGCAGTCTTCTGTAGGGGTCCTGCAAAGGTATCATAATCTAGCATTCGGTCGTTGTGCTAGTCTCTCTCCCGAAGCCCGAAGCCGCCGAAGCCCTAAAACACCACCCTCTGCCCTGAGCCCTAAACCCTAAACCCTAAACCCTAAACCCTAAACCCTAAACCCTAAACCCTAAACCCTAAACCCTAAAACCCTACACCCTAAAATGGAGTCCTGGTGCTCTTGCAGGCTTCTCCAAAGCTCGGAACGGCTTTGGCAAAGCCTCCATTCATTACACTAACCTTCTTGCGAACTCTCGGCGTTAAATGGCAGGATCCCCGAGGACAGGGCACCCCCAAAAAGGGGCCCTGATCTTTGAATCCGCCCAGATCATCTTGAACCCACAAGCCCGCTCAGGTTTGGCCGAATGTTCAGCGGACCCTCGACATGATGCTGGCCACCGGATGTGCTGGGTTGCAGCTGGTGCCGGCGGACTTCATGACAGGCAGAAGCTGTGCATAAATCCCAAGCCCCGAAGGGTGATAACGAAGGCTTCTTGTGGAACTTAACAGGTCGATTTCCGCTCGACCCAACCGAACTCCAACACAAAGCCATGGCATTCTTGAGGGGCGCAAGTACAGGGGAGAAACTTGCGCCCTACCCCTAGGTAGGCCCTGGAACCCACAAGCCCAGGTTTAGGGTTTAGGGTTTGGGGCGTAAGCCTTACCTGGGTTCTTCTTAAGGAATTTGAGTGAAGTTGCCAAAATAGGGGGTAAAACAAGAGTTCCTTCTGTTGGTAATCCAAGTTCCCGAAACCCCAGGCCCCTAACAAGCACCGAGTTATGCCTCTTTTGCTTACTATGTCCGCTGAGCCTTCAATCCCAGCCTCAATTGGCTTAGGGCTCGGGTCGAGGCTTTAGGAGGTAGGGTGTACCTTAACCTACCAAAACCAACTTTTTGCAGGTTCTTACTAAAAACCCTAATAATTAGGAATGAAAAACAAAAAGGTGGGCTCTGGTGGATTGAGGTAGGCTTTTTGTTGGTTCAGGGGTTAAAGGCTGTAGGGCAATACGGGTCGTGGGATTCAGGGCTTAAGGCTTGGCATCTTCGGGGTCGGTCGTTAGGTTGCAGGATCTAGTGGGGTTTAAGGTTCAGGGGTTTAGGGCTTAGGGTTTAGGGTTTAGGGGTTCAGGGGTTTAGGGCTTAGGGTTTAGGGGTTCAGGGGTTCACGGGTTTAGGGCTTAGGGGTGCAAGGAATCCAGGTTTAGGGTTTGGGCCTTCCTGATGAGACCAGGCTTCCTCGTAAGGGCTCCTGTAGCAAGGGTTGCTATACGGGCATGGCTAGACAGGAACCCTTACAAGGAAGCCGTATAGGAACCTTGAAACCACTGTTCTCCTGGCAGGTGCCATCTACTGCCAAGGCCTCCGTGGTTTTACTGTGCAGGATTTAGGATTTGGGGTTCAGGGTCAACATCCCCAAGAGACTTAGCCCCAGACCCTAAACCCTGCACCCCCATTATAGAAGTCTCATAGCATCCGTTACAGTACGTGAGTATCAATGCCGACGACAGCCTGAGCCCCAAAGTCCGCAGGATGAGAGGGCATTTTAGGGGTTGAGGGTTTGAGGATTAGGGTTTAGGGTTTAGGGTTTGAGGATTTGCAGGGAGTTCCAAAACGGGCTTTTGCTGTTAACGGGACTGAGGGTTTTGGCTTAGGGTTTAGAGGCTAGGGTGTCAGGGTTTAGGCCAGTAAGGCTTGTTTTACATGGCGAATATAGGGGTTGAGTAATTCATATTAGTACCCACTTCTACTCCGACACGATTCATACCATGGCATACCTCAAAAGCCTGAAAACCCTGCTCGAAGGCCCCTGCATTGCATCCCACCTCTTGGCTCATACCCTACCCCTTTTCAGGGTACCCACCTCTTTACTTTTTTTGTCACAGAACCTAGCCGTAAAAAACTAGGTACCTTAAAAAGGGGTAGGTAACTTCCAAGCCTTCAGGCCGAAGCTCAAAACCCCTAATATAGGGGCTTTAATAATTAGAATAGGGTTTGGGGGGTTCCTTATTATGATTATAGTATAATAAAAAAGGGGCTTTAATAATTAGAATAGGGTTTGGGGGGTTCCTTATTATGATTGTAGTATAATGGACCCCCCAAGCCCTACTCTAATGATTAAGGCCCCTTTTGCTCTGCTTCCTGCCCGCTGTGTAGGTTTCGCTGAGCTTTTTCAGCCGCTGGCGCACCTGTGCCCAGCCAGCTTGGTATAGTTTTCGGATCAAGGGGAGCTTTAGGTTGTGACGAGTTGGGGGTTTAGCGAGGCGGTGTAGTGTAGGGTTTAGGGTGCCCACAAAGTGTCCCGTTTAGGGGTTCTGGAGGTGACAGTTGCGCAGAGCAAGTGGGTTTTAGGGTTTATGGTTTCCTCTAGATCGCCTTTCGAATGTACCTCATGAGTGCTCGGACTGCAGCAACCTGGGCTGTTGTATGGTCAGTTTGGTCACGTTGAGATGGTTCTGCAGGAGTCTTGTGAGTCCGGTGCTGTCATAAGGACGCTTAAAGCCCCGACAACACCTGCAAAGGGTATCCTCCTAAAGCTCTCAACCCCACAACCCTAACCCCTAAACCCTAAACGTCTAAAACCCCCAAGCCCAAAACCCTAGAACCCCACACCCTACAACCAAGCATGTACAACCCTAAACCCAAACCCTAAAACCCTAATCCCTAAAACCCTACACCCTAAAACCAAAGCATGTGCGAAGTGTTTGATGGCCCCTCGGTGGAAGACCAGACCCCCAGAGCCCCCGAGCCCTGAACCGGGAATGCCCGGCAACCCCTAAACCCAAAAAGCATCAGCGCCCACGGTTTCGGCTTTAGGGCTTTTGGCTTTTGGGGTTTTGGGGTTTTAGGGTTTAGGGTTTTAGGTTTTTGGGGTTTAGGGTTTAGGGCTTGGGGTCCAGGGTTTAGCGGGTTTAGCGGTTTAGGGGTCTTGCGTTTTTTTGGGTTCAGGGTTTAGGGGTTTGGGTCTTCGGGAGTCCTGAAAGCGTTCCCCTTACTGTTGATGATATAAATCCTGCATTACCTTGAGGACCCTAAACTATGGGAATTCTGGTGTGTTCCTTATTATAATGCAGGATTTGTACCCTCAACCCTAAACCCTAAACCCTGAACCCTAAACCCCAAAGTCGTTACCCCTTATCAAAGGTGCCCAGAGACGTGCGGATGCAAGCAACCGGGCGCACTTCCCAGCGACCTGGACCTCGCGGTTAGGGTTTGCAGATGCTTTCGTTTTTCGGGGGGCTTCGGGGCTCCCTTGAATCGGGACTCTAATGGTTCCCTTAAGCGGATTTCTGAAGGTTTAGGGTTTAGAGTTGAGGGAGGGCTTAGTGTGCCGAGATTGAGGGTTCTGAAGGCTTGCAAAAAGTTTCAGTAAGGCTGGTAAGGACGTTAGCTGATTTTTTTGTCAGGGCTTTGTAAGTCTGCGCTTGCTCACAGAAAAAACTCAAACCATCAAGCCCTGCACCCAAAGCCCTAAACTCTAAACCCTGAACCCTACACCCTGAACCCGAAACCCTAAACCCTAAGCCCTACATCCTGAACCGTATACTCCAGACTAGGCCACACCCGAAACCATGACCCTCCAGTGACCCTACATGCTTTTGGGACCCTGAACTCTAAATCCTAAACTTAGGCCTTAGACACCCTAAATCCCCTAAACCCCCTAAACCGTAAACCCTCAACCCCCCAAACCCTAAACACCCTAAACCCTAAAAGCCCTAAACCTCCTAAACCTTTACCGAGTTTCGGCTTTGGGCAATGTAGCACCTTAGCCCGACCTTGAACTGGTGATTTTTCGGGTTTGGGGTTTAGGGTTTAGGGTTTTTTGGGGTTTAGGGTTTAGGGGTTTAGGGGTTTACGGTTTAGGGTTTAGAGGTTTAAGGTTATTTGGGGTTGAGGGTTTAGGGGGCTTTCGTAGTGTAAGGTACACCCATCGCAACTTGACGCAATCCATAACCTCCTCGCGCTTTTGACCCGCCCCACAACCGAATCGAGGATTAATACAATGACAGCAACATTTCCTGAACAGCCAAGTCAGCGGCACTGTCGCGGGCTCAGTGTTTAGGGTTTTGTGTTTAGAGTTTCCTGTAAATTCAGCACAGGTACCCAAAGCCCTAAACCCAAAAACCCTAACCCCAAAAACCCTAAACCCTAAACCCTAAACCCTAAACCCCAAACCCTAAACCCCCTAAACCCTGAACCCTCAACCCCCCAAAAACCCCAAACCCTAAAAATCCGAACTTGATGTAAGGCTCAGGTCCGGGTGCTTTCAGCACCAGGTCACTACTTGTTCGCGCCACCCCGAACCCTGAAATCTGAAATCCTCAATGCTAAGACTTAAAACTCCGAACTTTAAATCCAAGCCTCAAAATCCTAAGTGCTCAACCTTAAGCTCTCAACCCCAAGCCCCTAAGTAGTTCCTTCTTGTGGTTCATATTTAGAATCCTATAAGGTAATCCCAAAGAAGGAACGACTTAGGGGACTATGGGTAAACCCCCGAGCCCCATAGAGCGTAGGTCCCGAGCCCAGAGAGTCGACTCCCAGAAGCCCAGGCTACTGCCCCGCCTCCTGCTCAGCGGCGGCAGCAGCAGGCAACGTCTCGCAACGTTGATGCCGACCCCGGGTCCTGCATATCCCGGGGAGAGCTTGAGGCACCAGGGCTTTGGGCTTCTGCGAACCCGTCCTAAACCCGAAACCCTGAATCCTACACCCCTACTCCACTTGGTTTTTGTGGGAGTTCATATGCTTTTTTTGCAGAAGGAATATGCCTTGAGTCGTAATCAGGGCCCTTGCAAGTCCCTAAACCCTAAACCCTAAACTCTTAAACCCTTCTCTAACTTAAGGCTAGTTGGAGTCTTGGGGTGATTAATTATATTATATTCTTACTCATCCTCCTATCTGAAACCTACTTACTCTGGTAGACGGTAGACGGCAAAGCGCTAGAGCCAGAAAGCCCTGAAACCCTAAACCCTAAACCCCACTTGGAGGCCCAGGGGACTCAGTAAGTGGCTAATAAATAAGCAGGCTTATAAGCACCCTAAATCGGGCCCCGATTGGGGTTATGATACTTATAAGTCTATAAAATATAGCCACTTACTAAGCCCCCCGCCCCGACCCTCCCAGTAAGCGCTGAAGCCCCAAACCCATACAACGAGGATGGCTGTTTGGCCATCATCGCTTTTTGAAGAAACTGCAGATGTTACGCTAAACCCTAAACCCTTGCATGTGGGTGGTGATCAACATGAGCAGGTTTCGGAGTTCGGCGGTTAGCACTTACCGTTTATGGCAAGAGCCTCAAGTCTGAAAGCCCTAAAGTCTGCCAGAAAGCCCTCAACTCCCCGGTAAAGCTCCTGAGCTCCTGACCAAACTGGTGTTTTAGGTTTAGGATCTCGGACCCTACCCCAAACCCTAGAGCCGTAAGCAACCGACCCTACGCCCCGAAGATCCCTTTAGTGGATCCCCTGCCGGTTTAGGGTTTAGGGTTTCAAAACCCCCCTGTTCTACTAGTACACCGTGCCTGCCCTAAGGGCATGCTCGCTGTGCATGCGACGCTGCAGGGATGGTCGGGGTCTCCGGTTTAGGGTTTAGGGCTATCCTGCGGAGAGACGCTTCGAGCTTTAGATGCTGTAGAGCCTTAGGGCAGGGTCTAGGGGTTGTGGGGTTTATGCGGGGTTTTGGGTTTTAGGGATTCTGCATGCAGAGTTGTCTGTTTGAGACTGTTTTGGGTTCTATAAGGGTTCTATAAGAGTTAAAGATAAGATTGCGAAAGGGTTTCAACAATGCTGTTGTAAAGGTATCGTACGGAGTTCTACTGGCATTGCAAAGACTAAGCGGAGTTTCGGAGTTTTAAGCGCAGCGTTTTTGCATGTCGAGGCAGGCTGTGTGGATTCATGTCAGTTGTTCTTTACACGATAAGCTATGAGGGTTTAGGGTTTATGTGGTTATGGGCTTAGGGTTCTAGCATGATGGCTCCCTAAACCCTAAACCCTAAACCCTACACACTAAACCCTAAACCCTAAACCACTGATCTCTGCTGAAAGGACCGGCGGGCCTGTTAAAGCCTCTTCAGTACATCATTCCCCTGAAAAAAGACCCTTCAAGGAAGCCTGAAAACTCGCATTCAAGGTTTGGGGTTTAGGGGTTTGGATGGGAATTATGGTAAATTCGTTATTATAATGGGTAATGCAAGATTTTTATCATCAACCGCAGTACACCATAAGCAGTCTTCTTGACTGTAGCGGTCTCTTTTTAGTGAAGACCTAAGATCTAAGCGCCTTAGGGTTTAGGGTTTAGGGTTCAGGGTTTAAGGCTCAAAGGTTTAGGGTTTAGGGTTGTTTCGGACCCCGACTCCCTTGCTTCATGATGCTCCGAGTTGTGGTAGCATGGAAACGCCGAGTGGCCACACTTTCCAGCGTGCTGTCATCTGCGCTGTGGGAGCCTGTGAAAAAAGGCGTTTGTTTACATGCTTGATTTTGGAGTTGTTGAAACCCTAAACCCTAAACACCCCTATAAAACCCTTAACAATCAGAATAGGGTTTTGGGTGATATTATGCTACAATTATGACAAGGACCCCCAACACAGTATAGGTAATTATTAAGGCCACGATG
Source organism: Symbiodinium necroappetens (assembly GCA_905231915.1). Classification (NCBI taxonomy): domain Eukaryota; class Dinophyceae; order Suessiales; family Symbiodiniaceae; genus Symbiodinium; species Symbiodinium necroappetens. The sequence continues at coordinate 2,731 of CAJNJA010000116.1, read as the reverse complement.
TTATGGTAGCTTAAAGTAGACTCAAGGCCTCAGTCCGCATGCAAGCGTAAAACCCACACAGCAGCTCTTGACCCAAAGCTTTCGCACTCTAAACCCCTAAACCCCTAATCCCTAAACCCCTAAACCCTAAACCCCTAAACCCCTAAACCCTAAATCCTAAACCCCGAATCCTCAACTGCAGCTGTTGAAGCACGGTTTAGGGTTCAGGGTTTGGGGTTTAGGGTTCAAGAGTTTAGGGTTTAGGGTTTAGAGTTCAAGTTTTCAGGGTTTAGGGTTTAGGGTTCAAGCTTTTAGGGTTTAGGGTTTAGGGTGTAGGGTTTAGGGTTCAAGTTTTTAGGTGGCGTTTCCTTAAACCCTAACTCCACAGTTACAATAAGCCCTGAACCTTAAACCTACCAGCCCTGTATCTGAACCCCGGAAATTCTCAAGCCTTAGTCTGTAGTAGTAATACGGTAGAGTAAGTAACCCTTAACCTTTCTTGGGTGCTATACCCGAAACCCTAAACCCTAAACTCTAGATGACCCCGAAGGTTTTCCGACATCGCAAAAGAAGCCCCAGCGATCTTCGAACCCTTTAACTCGACGGCGCGCTTCTTCGTCGCAAAGCGAGACCCCAAGAGAACCGCCGCCGACCAGGAGGCCTTGCTCCGTAGGGTTTAGGGTTTAGGGTCTAGGGTCTAGGGTTTAGGGTTTAGGGTTTAGGGAGGCAGCAGCAGGCGACAGATGCGGGGAATGCTCATCATCCAGCCTCCCAGCAGCCTCGCCCAGAACATCCTGGAGGCTTTCCCTGACGTTGATGGCGAACCGCTGGCAGGGGCCGACATTCTTAGAGTTCGGAGCCAAGGGGTTCAGGGCTTAGGCTTGACAGACTGTACTTCTTGCTCCTTCGATTTAGTACTCTAAACCCTAAACCCTAAAGTTAGGTCGTAAAGAAGGGGTATGGAGATTATCATAGCGCATATAGGGGATACGAAGCCGGCTCACTATCTCGTTCTACGAGCCTCCAAAGAGAGTTCAGGGTTTAGGGCTTAGGGTTCGGGGTTTAAGGTCTAGGGTTTAGGGTTTAGGGATTTGAAAGGCGGGCCCTGTTTCTGGCTGGCAGGTTTTCCGGTCGTTTCGGGTTTAGAGTTTAGGGTTCAGGGCTTAGAGGTTTAGGGAGGGTATCCGTTGTTCGTTTGCGGCTTATTTCTCCAGATAGGTTCTCGTGAACCGCTACCATGATCCATGAGCCAAGCATACAGCATGAGAGAATGAGGATCAGTAGCAGTGCCGGCTTTAAATACGACGCATCACATCGCTCCTTGCAATCACCGCGTATGAGTGCTCGATTTCAGTCTGCAGGGGTTTCAGGCTTGCCGATCCCTTCCCTAAACCCTCAACCCCAAACCCTAAACCCTAAACCCTAAACCTAGACTGTTACGCAGAAAATCCTCAGAGCCTAAAAAACCCTTATCAGCCGCGCGTTGCCATCATCGCGGCTGTGCCGGAATGGAGGCTTTTGCGGTATCCAAGAGGCCCGGCGGAACCGGGCTCGGGGTACCCTCCGCCTTCAAGGGTTTAGGGATTTCGGAGGTTAAGGGGTTTAGGGTATAAGGTTTAGGGTTTAGGGCCGGTTCAGGGCTTCAACCTTTCACAGAAAATCCTGGGTTTCCAACATCGGGTGGGCTTGAGCGGCACCAGAAAGCCACATGATCGTCAGCCAGTAGGGATGGTGCCTTCAACAGCTTTTGTTTAGGTCCCGCTTTGCATTCATTGTTCGCTACGGAAATGGACTTTGATTCCGGGTTCCAGGGTTTTAGGTTCTTCATCCATGCATTCAGCTCACTTGCAAGAACATGAAAAAGCTGCGGTGCTACTTATCGTCGGAAGGTTGCAGTGGTGTCGACTGCCCAAAGATCGTAGTATGCGCCTGAGACGTGGCGACGTAGCGGGTTGTTGTTGCATGTCGAGAACAAACTTAAGTTCCCACTATAGTAACTTTTAACTAAGTTCCTGAACGAGAACCACGAAAGCGCATGTATAGAAGCCCGTTCAAAAACCTTAACCTTAAAGAACCAAGCCCCAAAACACGCGTCAGCCCCTGATTTCAGTGGCCGGAATGGAGATTGCATGCAAGCCCCAAGCAGCGGGATTCCAACTGATGCACTGCGCATTGCTGAAACTCACATCCTAAGCCCTAAAACCTTAAACGCAACAAAGAAATGCCAACATCTAGACCTTAAGCGCTAAACCCTAAACTGCAAGAGCAATTGGAACAGGGTTTTGAGGTATCTTATACCAGGTTCGAAATCGTATAGTGGGATACTATAGGCTTTTATGTTAACCCACGTCCGTTCCGTCTCCAGCACCAGCGCCCTTCCGGTGCCTTTGGTGCGCTGCGCCGGCTACGGTGGCAGCAGCGGCTCCACTCAGCGCCGCAAGAGCCCTCGCCGAGGCATCAACGGGTCGGGCTCAAGATGGGTGTAGGGTTCCCTAAACCCTAAACTCTAAACCCTACACCCTAAAAAAACCCTAAACCCTACACCCTAGAAGCCCTAAACCCTAAATTTAGTAGGAGCGCTGGGTCGGTCGACTCTTCTGGTAGAAGCCGCACGGGTTTAGGGGTTTGGGGCTTAGGGACTCAGGGTTTAGGGTTTAATGTTTAGGGAATTAGGGTTTAGGGTTTAGAGTCTAGGGTTTGGGAATTCAAGTTTACGGCTTAGGGCCTACCTGGGGAACCCAAACCCTACAAA
>CAJNJA010000115.1:0-46118 GCA_905231915.1 Symbiodinium necroappetens | reverse complement strand
GGGTGAATCAGGCGCGGGGGGGGGGGGCAAGGAAAACATGGTCTGGTTTTCTTTTCTGTTCAGAGGGATGGAAAAGCAATGTTCCGGGGTCCAAAAAACCGCCGTGCCCGGGCCAAACAGCACAAGTCGGGGGGGCTGAAAGCAAACGGCCAGGGAGTGGGAAGGGAGAAAAGCACACGACTTCCTAAAATTGGTGAAAAAAGGGTTAAGTTAAACATGGGGGGGGGCGACAAAACTAAGAGGCCGAAAAATATAGATATCTATTTCAAAAAAAAGAAATAATCTAAAATTCAAATCTACCTAAAATCAATTCAAAACAATTATCATTATAGAATAATTAATCAATTCTCTAAGTATCATAAATTCTTCAATAATATTTTTAACGAGACATCATATTTACAAGCTCAAGAAATAATTATTAATAAGAAATAGAATATTTTTCGAAATCTTTTACTCATATAAAATGAGAACCGATAAATATCTAATAATATAAATATATCGGTCATCTTATATCGGATACCAATATACAAAGAAATACACATACCTCTCTCTATATTATAGAAAAAAGTAAAAATATTTATAGGAGAATCAGACCTAAAGAAATAGAGTACAAAAACCAATATATACACAAATAGAGAGACAAACACAAACAAATAAATCCAAATAGACACAAATAGACCGACAGAAATAGACAGACCGACAGAGACAAACAAATCGACAAACGCAGACAAGCTCAGACAACAAACAAACAAGCAAACAGAGACAGAGACAGAGACTCAGAGACAAACAGACAGAGACAGACAGGCACACAGACAGACAGGCGGACACACAAACAGACAAACACACAGACGGATAGTAATATCTGACAAACAGCAGGGTAATCGTGCTTGCAGCGATGCAACCGGAGCTGGAAATCCGCGGCACGACAGAACATGTGCTTCTAATCCAATAAGGCCTGGACGTATTTTGATAAGGATAGAATATAGAGGACGTGTTTGAGTGAGAACGAAAGGTTCGGACGTATTTTGATGATCGCTCTTGCAACGAAGAAACCGGAGCTGGACAACTGCGACACGACAGAACATGTGCTTTGAATCCAATGACACAGTGGCTGTCCATGCTCTTTTATCTCACAGCTAAAACAACTCCTGCTTGCCAAAAGCAAACACGGAGACACACAGGAGACACACATCGACACCTACATTCAGAGAGAGCGGCACCGGAGCTCGTGCTACCAAGAACCTGACGCGTTTCCTGTTGACAGTGTCTTGCGTGCCTGTCTCGCGGCTCTGAAATTTCGGCACTCAAATCCTGATGCGCTTCCTCTTGCAAGCCTTTTGCTTGCTTTTCGAGCGGCCCTAAAATCGGATGCATTTCCTCTTCAAAGCCTCTTTTTTTCTGACATGCTCTCGGTACTAAATTTTCGGAAATTTGATTACCGCGAGCATGTCCCAAACATTTCGGAAAATTTATGACCGCGAGCATGCCTACCGAAAAATTTCGGAAATTTTAATGCCGGGAGCTTGTCCCCCTAAAGCTACCAAAATTCCGAAAATATTCATATCGCGAGATTTCCTAAAGCTACCAAAATTTCGGAAATTTTAGTACCGGGAAAGAAGTGCTCCCTGTACTAAAATTTCCGAAATTTTAGTACCGCGAGACAGGCACGCTAGAGGCTTTCAAAAAGAAACGCGCCAAAGGACGACGTTACAGGGGCCAGGGGCGCGCACAACAAAACGGAGGCGACCAGCACGACACCGTTTTATTAGAGAACTATTGAATCAATACCGTATATCGTATATGAAATGAAGTGAGAAATGAGAATGCTTCGCGAAACGAGAAATAATCGAGACAGCATCCCTAACAGGTAGACGTCTGGATGCTGAGCTCAGGCTGCCCGAAATTTGTTCAGCCCGCTCGCTGTACACTGGTGCGGCCGTTTTGTGAAACTCAGGGGTGGGGGTAAGCACATGTCGCTGCACTCTGTCTTCAGCCCAAACTTTGGGAACTGCGCATTAACCTTGGCCAGGGTCTGGAAGTTGCAAACTTCAAGTGTTGCTCCCAGGCTTCTAGGGCTTGAGCACTCGTTACCCACGAGGGCTCATGTCCAAACTATTCCAAAATGAATGCGGCTAAAGGGCTTCCTGTTGGGAGATCCAGAGCGGAACTCCGTAGGCCCGCTGTTGGTAGCCGCGGAATCCTGCGCCTCCTGAAGGCGCCGGTACTCGGCAATGGCATCCTGAGCCTTTTGGCAGCCTGCGCAGAAACACAAACAGACTGTATGATACCATGTTATACTAGATTGACGTCTATGATGTATGACATATGTATGGGTATACGAATATGTAGGTACCCATGCAAAGGCATGTTTATACGTGTGTGTGTGCATATGTGCGTGCAACATGTACGTATGCATGTATGTATGTATGTACACGGTGCCTATGTGCATAAGTATATCACCAGTACATGCATAAGGATGCATCAGGTTTGCTTTGTACGAATTCCCAGACGCTCCGCTATCTTGTAATCTGTCATGCAATTGATGCACAATTCTATTCTGTTACATTACATTACATTCGCGATTTGCGTGCGTTAGCATTACAGTACTGATGACATTGTGCTCACTTCCATTGCGAGTAGGGTCTGTTATGTTACTTATGTTAAGCTTTACCGACATAAGTCCTTGCGTTGTTCTATGTTATGTCATCCTATTCTATACTACATTCCATTCTACTATATTGTAGTGCACTTTGTTGTCTCACTTCGCAGTCACATGTTCTTAGAAGTTATCATGTCTGGAATTACATTCCAAAATCAGTGCAATGGTTTACCTCCGCCACGCTTCGGTGGACCAGCTGACTGGCTGCTCTGCCTGTCAGCATACCCGCAGCAGTCACCCACACAAAAGGAAGCTTGCATTGTCAGCGAGAAATTAAGTCTGCAACTTATTCCGAGGCAAGGTCGAAACAGGTTGCCGGCCAGTACCTAAGTGGTGGTGGCTCACTGCAGCCGCAAGACGCCGGCTTATCTCGAGCAGATGTGTACTCGGAACAAGCCCACATCGCCAGGGGCTGGGCTGCTGCGCGAAGGAGCATGTCCCGGAAGTGTCGGAGGCCTAGAAGCACGCACCGTCCATCATTGCGAATACGATCGGCTAGGCTGGTGCCCTGGTGCCCTGGCCTTGGTTGCCTGCGCTTCTGAGCGGCAAGACACGCCCGGGCAGTGGAAATGTCCTGTCTTCATTCAGGCTTAACATCCTGCAATGTCAGACTTGACTTCAAGTCCTGGAAGCCCCAATCATCCTGCCAGGGCAGCAGCGCATCAACAAAGCGGGACAAAGCTTATCACGCAGATCACGTGCACACACTTCTCTCGAACTTGCTTGCCTTCGCTTGCTCCAGCCTCGTGCGCGAACCGTGGCCTGCACCTCGCTCGTGCAGGTGAAGACGATGCTACCGGGCTCCCGGCGCAACAGGCTCAATCGCGCACAACCATGTAAGCTACGGACCATCTGGCTCTGTCACTGCAGATTCTGCTGTTGACGAAAGTGATCTAGATCTTCGTGGGCCTTAAGAACTCTATGTCCGCGAACCGATCAACAGTTCACTAAGGTTAGGATCGGAAACCGAGCAGCGAACCGATGCCGAAACCCGACCCCGGACGGCTGCTGTGAGGCGAACCCACCACACCTGGGTGAGGTCTGTCAGAATTCAATAGGCTGAGGGCTCTGCACCTTGAAGGGCCAAGTCTTCGATATTCAGCAGAAGCGGACAGTTCAGCATACCTATTCGACTGTTGATGGTAGCGTTGCAGTTGGCCTTGTAGTTATCAACTGCCTCCTTTGGTCCCGGAGCATGTCACTAGTTCGTCCCTTTAACGGCTGTGCGCCTCCCCATTGCATAGGTTGAGAACAAGGACGGGTTGAACCTGCGAGTTCATGCGCTTCGTTTCCAAATGCCGATGGGAGTACCTAGGACATGCCGCGGGTAATTCGCTACCCGTGGTTGCGTCTGCAATCGCACCCTCTTGCATCTTTCAGTTTCGCCATCTTTCGACTTTTTCCACCTTGTGCCGTGATCATGCCGCGTTACCGCCCGCTGCTGCCATCTGCCCTTGTTACTACAGTGCTCGTTTTGGGTTACTGTTCCTTCCCCCAGCGGGTGGCCGCCCCTCCACGAAAAAAATGGTCGGGAGGCAAGTGCTGACATTTGTTCGCAACCTTACGTTTTGAACACAGCTGCGCCTCCCCGGAAGGTTTGTGCTGGCATTTTTCGTACCCGTAATTTAAAGGCTTTCTGAAGTCACGTGTCTTCTGAGTTTCAGTTTCGACAACTAATGTCCATAAATGAAGTGTAGGCAGCGAAATGCGTCGATGGCTTGCCTTGCTTATGTCTTGAGTGAAATGCTAGTGCTTTCTCACTGCATCTCACTGCTACTCCTAAAGCTGCTCTTATTCTGACCGACCACCCAACGGTTGTCTGAGGCTGTATGGCATGAAATGCAGCAAACGATGCGCTATGCGTGCAGGCTGCAGGCAGCCCATGTTAGGTGCAGGGGTCTGTCGGACTGTTCTGGGATGGTAATCGGGTCAATGCTTTTTTGCGGGGGACAGGACGATTTTCAATTGGTGCCCGTGAAAAAACCCCAAGCAGCCTCCGGGCCAACGCAGTCGAACAAAACTGCTAGACAACTCTTCGGCAGCGGCTTAGCTCGAGGCTTAGTACGCCAAATGCTAAATTTCGATTGATACCCGCCACGTGAATCACCCATGTCACACTACATAGGCGATTCCGGACAGACTTTTCTTTTGGCTCGGGCACTGTCCCACACTACACAAGCGTGCATTGTAAGGGCGCCCTCGCCGCCCCATTGTGCAGACATAGACGCGGCGGGTATTCAGGAATCGATTGAACACTCTAACTCAATAGTAAGGTGCAGCATCACGGCGGCACGGACCCAGCTCACGCTCTCTACCATCGCCCACAAGACCATCAGACCGCCGTGCCATCCGGTGACAAACGAGCTACAGGATCATGGGCACAACCGGAAAGCCGGCGAGAGCTCCGCCCACGAGCAAAACAAACCAAGAAACAAACATGAGGTTTTGGAAGCACAACATCGTTATGGAACCCCTTCTTTCCTGGCAACAGCAGCGATGGCAGGAAAGTGCTGCAAGTAGTGGTCGGAGCAGCCCGAAAAATGACAGTCTACAGCTAAAATCTGGCAAAACAACTCCGCTCAACTGCGCCCGTCTGCTAAAACTGAGGGCCCCAAAGTTTTGGACACCGGTTGCAGGGCCAGCATGCACTTTGGATAGCCCTTGGTGACTTAGTGTCCAGTGCATGTCCATCTTCGCTCTGCCTTTCCGATTAGTTACCCTCATGCATGGGCCACGTCGAAGGGGCCGAAGGCAGCGCTTGCAACAAGAACAGCAAGTAAGTAACTGCTCCTGGGTGGGTCAAGGTCCAAGGTACTGCCACCGTCGCTGCCTGCATCGGTTGGTGCGGGCCCCGAGGCGGCGTCGTGTGACGAGCCTCTCTGCAGCACTCCCCTCTGCAACCCGATGGCATCCAGCAAGCCATGAGTTAGAAAGCAAGCCATATCCGACTGCACTGCGCAGGCAAAGGACTTCCAAACATCGGCCTGGAGCAATGTTCAACGGCGTCCATGCCACCTTGATCTTTCACAGCCACAGCCGGCTTGAAAAGGCAGAGGAAAAAAAACAGCTCGGGCTGCAGCCATCGGGCCAGGGTGTTGTGGTGGCTCCTAGCAGTGGTCCAGCTGTGAAGTCCGCCAAGCATGGGCAATGCTGTCTGAAGCGCGCTGCACAACCCGAGCTACCGGCTTTCTTGAGACAACTCCGGCTGACTACCTATCACCGAGAACGTTAGACTATCTACGCTCGACCTTTCGACTGCATTCGCAGCCTCAGGCATTTCCTTCAATTCGGGCAAACTCAAGGATGAGAACGGGTCAGCCTGAATCACTTGCGTACTTAGAAGGCGGGCGAATCGCGGCGCAGCTACTTCAGAAAGCTGAACACATCGTCGTCTTTGGCAGCTGGCTGGAGAAAGATATGCAGGCAAAGGGCATTTGCCACTGTGCGAGCTTCGCGCAGCATGTCTTCCAAGTCCACCTCCGGACAGTCCTCGCAGTGTAAGAAAAAGCCCTGCAGGAGGGAGCTGAACTCTGATGCAATGAATTTGATTCTGATGCGCTTGCAAAACACTTTCCTCCAGATCGTCGCTCACCACCTTCGACCTCGCGAAGGTCGAAGACAGAGCCTGCTCTCTAAAGGTGTGGGAGTGTGGGAAACTCGGAGTCCAGCACTTCCTTAGCCCATCGTAGTTTTCGACGCACGCGAGAGCCACGGAGTGCTGCCTCCACCATCCACACACGGCGGCAGTGTCTCGTCAGTGACTGTCACGAGTGCATCTGCCTGAAGTTGTGTGGCCGCATGTTTGAGCCTGGCCGAGCGCTTGTCTCCAGGTAGCACCTTCAATGCTGGCAGCCAAAAGCCTTGAGCACAGCAAACCTGATAATGCTGGATAGGAACTGTGCCACGAGCCCGAATGGCATTTCGAGCAGAATGGCCGCGCCACAGCGCCTGCTGTGTGCCATTGACTACCGGCATCAGCCAGCATGTCTACATCTACCGGATCGCAGGCGCCGAGCACCTGCAGTTGAACGAAGCATCGAAGCTGTCGGTGCGACATGGCCTCGATCGCGAAAGAGATATGTCGCAGGCGCGGAGCGAACACCTCCAACCCCATCGTTCCCACCTCACAAACTCGTTCAAGGCAAAGTCGTGAGAAGGCTCTGCGGGCAAGGACTCCTCTCCAACCTCCCGAGGGCAGTTGGCACCAATGGCCGACACTTGCAAAACCCGCCAGGGCGACGAGACTGCGCTTTCAGGATCAAGGCCTGGCTTGACCTGGCCATAAGGCCAGGATTGGCCAGGATTTTAAGAAAGAAACCCCATCGGCCCACCGCCTCTCGGAGCCAGGACATGTCAACTCCTCGGCTCTCCGCGATCATAACTTAAGCTACGAGGCCATGGGCCATAAGCGAAGCACGAAAGCAGCTGTTCGACAAACAGCAGACCTGCCGCGCCATGGTGTCAGCCTTTGCACAAGGAAAGTGGCGAATCACAAGCGGCAAAGGCTCATCTTGAGGTTCGCACGAATCATATTGTGAGAAGCAGAGCTGCAGATAAGATGTCCAGAAGTCATGTCTTCGTCGCAAAGCCTTGCAAGCCGTGGCAGAAACACCACAGCCCCTTGCGAGAGAGATCTCTCAGCTTGGCACGAAAAGGGCTTCGCAGCGGCGAAAGCGGTGAGATCTGGCTTCGCAGCTAGAAAGCAGCGCGGCCTGGACTGCCAGATTCAATTTGGGCGGATTGCGCTGCACGCTGCCAGGCTTCAAGCGGTCCGCCGCTCGTCCCTTGTGTGAGCAACCTTGCTTGCAGGATTTCAATCGGCGGTACACCCAGTAGAAGCTATAAGGTTCGCACGAATGGAGCGCTCCGCGCCGCGTTCAGCATCTGCGGTGTTGATGTGCAAAAATTGGAATTGGACTTGCGGTGCGACAAAGCAATAGACACTGCTGCACCAGCGTAGCACCTCGCACCAAGCAGCAAGCCTGAATGTGCTGCGAAACATGCTGAAGCAGTTGCAATCCGTGAGACGAGATGATGTGATCCCAATGCTCCTTCACCCTACGTACATCCTCGGCACGCGGCGCGCACATCGGGCAGCCACTGTCCTCCGAAATGTCGCCGCAGGTCCAGCCAGCTTTCCATCGGCCCAATGCCTCTCACATGTGGGCATCACTTCACACACAGACACACACGATGAGCCAAGAACATCGCATGGCAACCGGCCGTGACCGGCCGTGCTCAAATAGCTTGTTTGCCGAATTCATCAGTAGGATGTGTCAGCATTGTCTGCAGAATCTCCAGGACATAGTGCTAGTCAGCTATGAAGACAGAACCAGGAGACCGAAATCTAGTTGGACATTTGACATTTGCATCAAGAGGTTCCGCGCCTGTGTTGCCGAGGATCGGAAACAAGCTTAACTACGAGATTGACGTCGCACAGGCACTAGTGCCACTGGGGACTTTGCAGATCGATGCAGGCAAACAGGGTGCGGAGACATGCTGACAGATTACTACCGCAAGCAGTCCGCAGTCAAACCGGAGAAGCAGCAACCTCAACGATCACTTCCCACTGATGCAGCTCAACTGACATGCCTGGGACTGGTGCGAGTCGATGCTACTGCATCTTCCTGGAAGCACGATTGTGTCACATCGCCGTTTGCGTGCGAAACTAGAGTAACGAGAGCAAACATCAACCCGTGCAGCATGATGCCTGCCAGTCCCGTACCGTCGCTTTCGGCTCGATCGGGGCACCGTGTGCAGATGTGGGCTCGCCTGTAAGAAGCGAAGTGCGAATCACGACATCTCAACTTGGAGCGGAATGTGTCAGGCGTGCCGGCTCACTGCAACATCAGGCCCGGCCACCAAGCCTTGCAAAGACATCACTTGCGTGACTGTTGTAACACAGAGCAAGATGGGGACAAGCCGCACCTAGAAGGCCTTCATGTTGCGAGGCACTGGCCTGGAAGTACAGCACGCGGCAGGTGCAGACACGTCCAGGACAGTCCAAGCTCCTGACTGCTGACCTGTCCAGCGATGTCGCAGTATGTAAATGTGTAGTTCTAAATTCTAAAGAGTTACTTTCTTGCTGGCTGCGGCTAGTTTGCCTCGCCATCGTCGAGGTGACCGCCACAGCCTGCCCTGCGTGTCCAAAGCCTTGCAAGTCGAGCTCGCGCCTGCGGGACACGAAAGTGATACAGGCTCGTTTCACCAATCCCAATCCCGTCTGCCTCTCAGACTCAGTGACCGTCTCATTGTCAAGTTCCTGCTCAACATCTGAAGCAGTCGCTGCGCTCCCTTCTAAGCTACCTGCATCGACTCTGCACTGATACAGGCTCTGGGCTGATGCCTCCAGCTGCGGTGCCATTTTGAGCACCCACGGCCTTGCGGAAACGCGAAATACAGTTCAGTCGACTGCGACCTCTGTAGCTACTGTAGTTGATTCATGCAGGTTTGCACATCAAGCGGGTGCAGCTGAGCCGTCTGCCTATAATCTTCCATCATCTCGGCAGCCTCGGGACGAGAACAGTAATGGTTGTCAACACCTCTGCTCGGTGCTTGCATGCACAAACTAGCAGTTAGATCCTCTCTGAAGCCCGCACGAAGGGATTGTCGTTGAGTTGCAAGCGCGTCAAACGTGCGAACGACATCACCTGATTATCGGAATCGTTCCCTTTTACATGTTTCGTCTCCTCCGAACTGTCGAGCTGGCGACTGCCTTTTGGGACTCCGAACTGTCGAGCTGGTTGAAAGCCTGACCCATGCCACACTCGATCATCTACAGTAGTGACTTTCGTTTTACAGCTCGGCTAGGTGTCATTTTGACGCGAGCGCTTCACCCCAACTCAACTACATAAGCTAGGACCCCTGTGAGCGTGAAACCAGGAGACCCATGGGACCTCTTCTGGAATCCCAGGAGGTCAAACAAGAGTTCCACCACGTTTCCCGATAAGCGTTCGGGCAACGAGCAAGAGGGCAGCTTGTGCTGCTCTCGCTCAGAGCTCAAACTAGAACTGGCAAGATGTGGCTACACCAAGGCATGAGTCTTGGCCTAGCAAGATGCGGTATTCACAACACGAAGATGCCATCGAGCATGGACAGGGGCCATCTCAACCACAACACATGGGATTCTATCAGTCGGTCTTTCCGCGTGTGGGTATGGTTTGGTCGTGGCAGGAGATTGCCTCTGAAATTCGGTAGGCGAATTACGGGCTCATGCTGGTCCTCCTGCAGCACGCATGCGCAATCGCAGCTCCTGCACAGAGTAGGAAGCACTTATCGACATTGACATGTCTGTCTCAAGACAACTTCAAGTTTCTCCTGGTACAAGCGGTGGCCGAGATCCTCATCGCCCTCGCACTGTTGGGTGAATCGCTGGTTCGGCCAGCGGAGCAGATTCCTTACAGCTTGACTAAACGTGCTTGTCCATGCATGAGTGTGGACTTGTGTTGACACCAAGCAATCGGCCGATAATGAAGCGCATCTAAAGAGCTTGCCATCAGTGCCTTTCGAAATCGTTGCAGCGAATGCCTTTGCCTTTCCGCCGCAGGCTTCCTCAAACCACTGGCGCACCTCGGCCATCAACATCTCGCTGGTGGCTGTACCTTTTGCTGCAACACCTCCCTCCAGTTTCAAATCCTTGCCTCTGCCTCGGACCAGGTCTTCGGATGAGCTTGAACTTCCTCTGCAGGGAATGCTCAAAGAAATCAGGTCAGGACAGCTGCGGTAAAACGTGCATGGTGCATCGAGTCTGGCCAAACCAGGATGGAGCCAAGGATCCACTTCCTGCTTCGGCTTGAGTATGTCTTCTCTTTCCTCGAAACTCATCTGGGTACCCTGGAGTTGCTGCAGGGCACGGAGTGTTCCGATAGAGTGCTCCGTGTCTTTCGCTGATGGGCTCACCGTGCCAATCGCCACCACCATGGCTTGCTCGCTAGCGAAACTATCGGAAAGCACCTCGGATTTCAGCTGACGCTGTCGCAGATTTCGGCGACTCAGGCGACTCAAGGATACACAAGGCTGCTTGGGATCTTTCAGAGTCTGCAGCCGAATGGCCCGTGTCAGTAAGCTCTCCCGGTATGGTGGCTGACCCTTGGAGGAGCGCATAACCCGGAAGCATTCTTTCAGCGCGAAGATGGTCGAGTTGATCTCTGCCGCATCTTTCCGGCTGCCTCAGGTTCTTGCCAACTCACCACAAGACCGCAAGACTTGCTAGAAATACATGGTCAAGATGCTCGGACGGCTAGATGAGGAAAGGTGTACTTCTATCCGGAAGGGTTCAACCTCTTATCATCCACCGGGTTCCAAGGATGCAACCAATGATTAAACCCGTGCAAGGAAAGGAAGTGGCTGCGCCCATAGAGAGTTTGCGTGCCGCTATGGTGCGAGCATCATGCTGCGTGGTGTCTTCTCTGCGCTCACTGCCTGCACAATCCACCAGGGTGAGTGTAGCGGCACCGTCCTTGGTTTTTGCCTCACGCGAGATTCGGAAGACTGCGTGAGAGCGAGAAGACGTCTCGTTGACTTGCGTAGCTCTGGTAGCTCTGTGCGCCTGCGCATCTTTAAGAACGCGAAGGAGATCGGTGCTGCTTGATACATCATGCGTTTGAAGTCCCAGAATCTGTGTCTTGCCACTCTTGTCTTCACGAATTTTAAGCTCTTTCGGATTGGTATCGAGAAGATCACGCATCACTTTGCCTGCTATCTCGAAGGCAGTCAAAGTGACTGTGCTTTCCTGCTGGAAAATGTGCGCCGAAGCTCTTTGCAGAAGCCCACTCATGGTGTGAGTCTTCCCACTCCCCGTCTGTCCAAACATGAAGAGTGCAGCAATGTTGCCATCCAAGACATGCTGAACTGCAGCCCCTGCACAATGCTCGTAAACATCATCATCGGACACCGACTCGTGAAATGTATTTGTGAACTGAAAGCCCATATGAGAGACAAACAACGAACGTAGGTCAGCTTTGGTCAAGCAGTTGTGGATGATGACCTTTCGACCGGTCACGGTTGTAACGTCAAACTCGTCTGCCTCCTCCTCATGTGGGAAAAGGGGACGCTTTCTGACGTACACCCGGACCCGACAAGGCTCGGGCGCTGGGCAGTCCTCTTTCGGATATCGTTCACACCAAGACCTAATATGCTGCTCGTACACACACTTGTGCCTCTTCCGAAGCTCTCGCTTGTCAAACATTTGTCTGGTGGCATCCTCGGATTCCGACTCCTTGCCTTTTGCTTCCGCAGCGAGTCGAGCAGACTTGGTGCGTCGTATGATGGCAGTGTCGTCCATGGCTTTGGGCTTCTCGACCTCCACCTTCTCTCGTCGGGTTGCTGTGCTTAGTTGGTGCAGCTTCCCATCGATGTCTTCCATGACCAAGGACCGTCGGCGTTCGGGCACTTCGGGCACTTCACTAAATGAAACAACCGGTCCATCGCGACTTGGAACCTCCGCCAAATGGTTCTCTCCATTGCGGGCCGCTGTCCCTGTTTCTGGCATCTTGGATGTCCCCTGATTGCGAAAGGCAGGCTTCTGCCGCCCTGATGCTCCGTTGCTTGAGGCTCGCTGTGCAGCCTTGGGGGCAGGTGCTACCTTTGCAACTTTCCGTTCGGAAGCGCGTGGCGCCGGGACGGCGATCTTTTGCCCGCCTTGGTCCAGATTCAGATTGCTTGTGAGAAACTTGGGCTTGAGGGTTGTTGTCCCTCGCGGTGCAGGATTAAACTGCAATCCGTTTCGGGACAGTGGCTGTGTCTGTGCGGCAGTCGGTGTGGGCTTGGAATCCTTGGATCGTGTGACGGAAGGTCGTCGCCTTTGGCATGGCCCTGGCTTCGGAGATATTGATGCAGCCTTCAGCACAACTCCGGTCTTGCGATAGTGTTCGAAGCGTTGAACTTCATTTCGCAAGTCTTGATACAAGGCTGCAGCAAGGTTAGTATCGCCTTTGCACATCTGCTCAAAGCGGTTCACATTCCACCGCATGATGTTGCGACCATCTGTTCCCTTGGAAAGCGGTTCCACCTCTTTGGTTCGCTTCGTTCTCTTGTCCCACCAGTCGCGGACTTGCTCTTCAGTCCACTTCTGCGGATGTATGACAGAGGATACTCCCACGGCACCAGGCAACAACGCAGGCGTAAATTCACCGATCTCCTCGTGCACTCAACAGCTCCAAACTCCAGCCGTTAGGAGGTTGAGGACTTCGAATGGACTTAGCTGCCTCAGGCCCTGGGCTCCTTTATGACTTTATTGCGTGTTCCTACATTGCCGGCCCTATGCTTCTCGACCGGCGTGCTTTTTTGGCATGTCCTCACCGGAGTCAGGCAGCGGCGAGTCTGCTACCGGCAGCTCCACAATCTCATCTCGGCGGGGTGGATGTGGCATCCCAACAGGCCCTACAAGGCTAGCTCAAGTCGAATCAAGTACTCCAAACTGCTCTTCGTGGCTCTTTGCTGGCATTCCTCGTCTAGTGTCGTCTGGTCGCAACTATATGAAATAGGACTCCTGCCATGGTTGTTGCCACGTCGTGTTCACAAACTTGCGGTGCAACTTATCGCGCGGCATCTGTCGTGTGTTGAAGCTGAAACACAGCGTTTTTCAAGGATGCAAATCCATCACGGACAGCCTTCTTGCTTCAGCAAACTGCTCTACTCAGGCTGGGACAAGCTCCAAGGTCTTGAGCAGCGGACTGGCCTGGGCCCCATGCTGCGTGAGCATTCATGTAGTCGTAGCACAGCTATGCTCTTGGTGGCCAACCGCAATTGGGAAGGAAAGCTTGCGGATCCGATTATGCTTGGCCTGCCGCAGGCAGATGCAGGCAGCAGGATAGTTCGAGGCCAAGCGCCTGTGGCCTGGCCTGGAGCCGTTCCAAGGAAGGCAAGAAGCCAAGGAAGCCCAAGTGCTCGAGCAAGTTGTTATCGACCTGCGCGGGGCGGCCGGGGCTGCGGCATTTCAATTCAGAAGTAATGTCCAACCCTTCTCTCTCTACCTTTCTCTCAGGCAGACACAAGCAGGACGAGCTTCTCCTTTTATCCTTGCCTACTTGGTAGTGCAAGATCTTCGTGCCAAACGCTGGCCAGGAGCAGTACTTCTGCCCTCTGCTACATCGTCGAAATCGTCCGCAATTATAGGGAAATTGCTCGTGACAACATGAGAAGTCTTGTATGGCAGAAAAGTGCAAGAAAGCGTTGTACGGTCTGCAAACATTTGAAGTCGACATTGAGCAGATTAGAAAATGACCACAGCGTCTGCTCCGCTACGTGAGTCTTGTGGCGGCTGCATTAACTCCATGATGGGAAGAGCTGCACATTGGCAGTCGAAACCGTTGCTGCCGACGTTTGCCAGCAAACAACCAACCCACATCAACCCACTCTCAGCAGGTGTCATGTACAATGCCGGCAGGCTTTACCGACCATTGAATTGCTACCACTCAGTCAATGCTTCATCGTCCTCCGCCTACTCGACTTCCACATCGCTGGTTTTTCACGTTGGAAAAGGTACTTTCTCCACTTGCCCGTGATAGGGTGAGGGGCTCACAGGCCTCATCTAGAGTCTAGAGTCTCGGCCAGAGAACACAACAGTCACAGTGGTCCGGAAACGTCCAGTGTTGAATCGCAACACTTATTGGAAGCGTTGTGCAAGCGAAAGGCTGGATTTTGAAGCGCTACCAAGTGCTGATCGGGGTTATGTGTAGCGCGCCCCCCTCATGGCTATGCAATCATTTGCCGTCTGGTTGATCACTCGAGGAGCTTTGTGTGGGAAATGCTTGGGCACTGTCGGGGAGCTCCGTCGACAGTAAAAACGCTGCTTCGCTTGCGACGTCTGGAAGCCGTTGTCGACAGAACCGGCAAAACGACCGGAGAAGTTTCGCCCTGCTTGTTGCCCTGCAAGCAATCGTTTCTGGGCACCTACGCGTTGTCGAAGTGCCATAACCAAGCATGCAGTGGATTGTTATCGTTGTGCTTGCAAAGACAACTGTCAGCGGATTGACCATGGCTGTTGTCGAGAAAGTGAATCAAGGACCTTGACAAAACTCGTGAAGCATGATATGAAAGCGCAAAGATGTCTGAAGCAATGCTTGGCTTGGGCAGGTTCGACAGGCTGGAACGGGGAAGGCAGGGCTGGGTGTGTGGGCGGGCGGGAGATTCTGGGCTGAGACGAAGAGGAACTATACACATTGCACCTGGTTTCCGCAAGTTCTGCTGGGGTGCTCCAGCCACAAGATGATGACGACCGTGGTGCCAGGGAGATGATTGGCACGAAGACGCAGACAGTGCTCGTGTGTTCCCACACAGATCCGTCCAACGAAACAGGCAAGCGACCGGATCGCGGCAAGACCACTTGATTCAGAGCTCTCCAGCGTCATCTTGTTGATGATGTCGGGGTCTTAGCTTCAGTACTGCAGGCATGATTGCTTTGCTATGTGTCATGTCGTGTCTCCCCTTGGAGGCTACTCTGCTTAGGATCCGGCCCCAAGGCATATCAGAAGCCTCACCTTTGCCTTGACAACATCCGGTGAAGGCATGGTGCGACAAGTAGAAGCTCTTGCAACAAACAGGCTCGTTTGTTGTTCAAAGCTCGGCAGCCGAGTTGCTCTCCATAGCATTTAGCTCAGCTACGAAGGCAAAGACGAACCGCCTGCACAAAGTCCAAGCTGGTGTATCCCCGTCATGGTGCGATGAAACAGCTCACAGCTCCTGCAAAGGACGTAAGAGCTTTGGCTCATCCGCATGACGTTGCCAAAGCCTTGCGACCTGCAGTCGAACGTCGAACAACGGACTGCGAGGGTCTGAAGGCTTGCTGAGGCCATGGCGACAACAACAACAAAACAGTGGGCTGGGAAGAAATCACAAGCCTCATGCTTCCAGAACTCTTGATGCCTCGTGTTGTGCTTTGTGCATTTATCTCAGGAGTGCACAATCCACGATGACTCCACTGGGTCCACAAGGAAGCTTCAGCCATCCAATCCCCTTCGTGCAGCTCCTGTGCATGGTATGAAGCCAGGTGGACAATGGTTCAAGCGGCTCAGTAGCAGAAGGTGCACAGATCTACGGCGGCGGATGCGAATGCCGGCCAAATACCCAATGCGGCACAACGCAGTGCATGCCTCACATCGCTGCGTCTTTGTGACCTGGTACGCATACTTGGCGGTTCCACCTGAGTGCGCTCTGAGTGGACGCAGCTGCAGTCTAGAGTATTCGGGGTAACGATGTTAATCGGTACGAAAACAGATGTTTTATCTGAAGAAACCGAATTTTGATGCCTCCGTGGCCGGGTCGGGCCCGGGCCGCCCCAAGTCTACGGTGAGCCTCTGTGGTCAAACAGAACTTGTCCAGCCCACTTAAAACACTTCACCGTTCTAGGGATAATGATGTCAAATTCTGTCTGTGCTGAAGCTGCTTTCTGCTAAAGCATCCAACGTACGGATCATCTATGCCCACTCTGGGCTCAACTAAAGCAAGGGCTGCAAGGAGCACCGGCACTGTCTCAGGCTTCGGCTGGTAATGAAATACATGTGCTCACCCAGGTCGCCTTTGCAAGCAGAACTGAAATCAGCACTGGGAGAGGATTCGGGGGAGAGGTGTTCTTCCGGAATCCGATTCGTACGGGCTTGCGGATTGTTTTCCTGGACCCCGCCGCACCGCTGTGCATCCTCTCATAAGCCTTTAAAACAGCGAAATCGTCGGACCGGGGGCCAATGCGGCCAATGGCCGGGACATTCTCTACTGACTCTACATGCGAACACACAGAGAATGAAAGGATGTATGAACTTTGTACGTCAGCAAGCAATGTCCATTCACGTTGTATTGTATCGTATTGTACTGTTTGGTATTGTATTGTATCGAACCGCATCTCATGGTATGGTATTGCATGTACCCAACTATGTATCAACTTAAAAAGTATCTATCGTGAGGTCTTGTCGCAGGTGTGTGTACATATATATATATATGTATACATCTATATTTATATATAAACATATATACATATACATATATATGTATATAGATATATATATATATGTATGTATGTAACATGTACGCAAGTATGTAATGCCGCACACGTACTGTCGTGTAGCACATGGTGTTTATGTGTATACTTTTTCATGTGTATATATATATAATATTATATATATATAATACATGTGTGCACCGTACGTTCAAGTGCAGACTGCCCGAAATCTATAGCAGCAAATATGTTCACGAGTCCCCTCTCGAAAGTCTGCCCCGGGATTTCGTCACGTGTGAGGAAGACTAACCCGTCTGAATGCCGGAGAGTGTCCTGCTCGAAAAATGCAGTCTTGAAGTGCGAACTGCACCTGCATTGTTTCACGTGCAGCTCTCGGATCGACAATTTGCACCCCGTGCCACAATTGCACCCGATAGCTTTGCCTGCGCTAGCGTGGCCGCACACAGCTTGACCTGGTTGCTCACTTGTGCAACTGGAGCTCGACGTGTAGTAGAGGCCAAACAATTTGGAATGTCGGTGTCGGTAGCCCCCAAGGCTATAAATTGGTTATAAAGTATAAAGCCCAGAAGATCCAGTGAAGGAGCAGGATACCTCCCTATCTCCCTTTCCTATGCTCGAGGGTTTGTGGCCTCAGAGTCCAGGGCGGAGAGGACACGCTGTTGCGACGTTGGTTCCATGCGCATTCGTCACGACTGCGCCGCAACTCAGAAGCAGAGACGTCGATAAGTTGGTTATTGGCCTTGTTCCCCTGGTGTAGCCATATCAAGCCTTCGGTGGGACTTGCCTGCTGTCGTATCTTGATATCATTCTGCAAGCGCCGCATATCACACGGCAGTTCACCTTCCTTAGGAGGAGCAACGCATCAGCGCAATGACAGCCCTAATGAGTGAAGCGTGTATGTCTATGACTCCCTGAATGCCCAATGGGCTACTAGTAAAACCTTCAGACTGTGCGGCATTGCTGCACGGCCCTCCAACGGCCGTCTGTGCCCCGTGCCCATTTTATGTCGCCTACAAGTTTCTGGGAGATAACATTTCGCTGCTACTCCACGCTGTAGACTGGTGCTTCCATGAGCAGGCCTGACACCCATGTCTCGTGAAGTAGTTCTTGTGCCGATCTGATTGAGCACGAGACCATCAACGAATGAACGCACTCACCCAGGTAGTGGAAGAAGGGGTGGAGCATGACCTGGTGGCAGCATGTGCCAGCATATGTCGAGTGCATGTCTGGATTGTGAGGCCTTTGAAGGTCTGCGGAGGCTGAGCCGAGAGCAGTCTCCTTGTGGACTTCATACTCCAGAAGCTCTTTGAGGGGCTGGGACAGCTTCCCCAGAAGGGAAACGTCACTGGACTTCACCGTTTTTGCCTGGTCAAAACACAGCACTGCCTTAGCCGAAAGAAGTTATCTACTGTAGTGGCTCAGCTTGCCTGTATCATGACGACGTGCTCCAAGAACTTGATGATTCGGACCCGAGATTGTGTTGTGACCTCTTGCACACAATTGCAACAAACATTGCAGATCGCAAGGTGCAGCTGTGATATAGCTGCATCTGTTTGCAAACACCAGCGCACCTGCTTTCGCCGTAGATATCTACGGAGGAGCCAAAACTGCTTCTTCGAGTCTCCCTGTCAATGTGGACACAGATTTCGTTTTGATTCCATGCTGCCTGGAGGCAATCTTGGGCATCACCTGCAGATTCCTCAAAGCTGTCATAGATGCGCTGACCTTTGCATGTGCTCGGCAAGTAATTCAACACAACAGCACAATTGATGTGGCCGGGAGCCTTAAGATTGCAGCAGGATTGGGACATCCTGTAAAAACCGTCCGAGACTGTGCGCTGTCAGCGCCTGTTAGACCGTCATGCAGGCAAGGAGCACTGGCAAGGACTGAAGAGAAGATGATGACCGCAAATCCGAGAACGATGACGGACATGATGCGCTCTGGGACATTCCGTGCGAATACGTCCATTCCTGCCAGAAGGGTCATACATGTAGTACGACGTTCCTTGCTTTTGCCGCGCTTTACACCACAACTCATACTTGCTCGTGGCTGCTAGCTGCTTGAAGTAACTTCGTGGAGTTCTTTTTGCTTAAAGGCTGCCAGGGCCTCTGTTAGCACATACTTAAAGGGGACGAAAATGAAGGTGCCTGCTGGAGTGAACTGCGTCAGACTCCAATGCAAAGCGGTGGTGTACTGCCATGCAATTGAACCTTCGATCACCTCAGTTTTCGCAACAGGTTTCAGCACGGACTGGCTTCATCAATGTCCCACTGCAGCAAATCAGCTACAGCTAGGCACCTTGGTGTACCCAGTATATTCAAGCCAGTTATAATCGCCAGATTCGTAGCCTGTGCACCGGGGACAGTCACGCCACCAAAGAAATCAAAGCTCGCAATTCAAGTGTCTCATGCCTATGTAGCCCAGGAGGTACCACAAACATGCGATGACGTGATTCAGAACCTGAGCGAACAAATCGGTGTCTCCAGAGGCAAGAAGCGGGTGGTTTCACTCCACGGCAAGGTCAACTGGCGACAAGCAGCCACAATGAACAGCAGCAGCCGCAGTATATCCATAACAATAAACAAATATTCGGAATCAATGAAGTCCTCAGATGTCGGCACGACAGGAGTCTCAGATTCGTGTCCTCTCAAGATTCTATGTGCGAAGAGGCCACATACAACTTGTTCATCATCTTTTGGAGCTTCAATAAGCGAAGCCTCAGAGAGCATGTAAAGAGGTGGGAGCACTGTTTAGGCCTTTCAACTGTTGACCGTCGAGCACCCTGCAGGCATACGGAAATCGACTGCAACACAAACGAACCGACTTATGGGGTCTGCGGGCATTGGCACATTAGCCATGATGCTTTTCCAGGCGACTGGATAACAGGCTCATCAGCCGGTGCGCTCGCACGCATAAGAGCGGCTGCCAAGCTTCCTCTGTTCCCTTTGCACACTGCCAACCAAGAAACAGGCGAATGACACGAATGGCACGTGCAGATCGAAGGATTCGCCCAAGGCTTGCCAAATAGCCCTGCAGCAACCATGTGAGGGAAAGCCAAAAGGCAAGTCGCTCACTTTACACTGCTGTCCACTGCTGACCGAGAGGCAGAGCTGCTGTCCTCCACAACACTGTAGCAAAAACAAAAACTCAGGAACCGTCCAGCAGTCCAGCACTTGCCGAGTCGTGTGCGTAGAAACATTGTGCACGTGCAGCTGTCATGCCACTAACGCTGCTTGGACGAAAGCTCTACAGTGGACGGGGTTGCTGAGACACGACTCGGAGAGACAGACATGCGCACACACACACACACATGCATGCGGACAAACATGCGTAAACGAAGACACACATACACACATACATACGAGTACACAGAGACAAACATGCAGGCATGGGCACACGGAGACATGGAAGCATGCATGTGGAAGTGCACAGAGTCATAGAAACAAACAATGGAATCGCATATGCACAAGTGCACGTGTGTATCTATGTATATACACACGGAAAAACATCTTTGGGATTCTTTGGGTATATTCAGACATATTCACAGTAGCATAAAATGCTGCAGGTGATGTTAGCTGATGCAGGGCATGCGGATAAATAAAGGAGGACGTGCTCGACGCATAAAAGCAAACTTGGCTCACACATCAGTGTCGCCCCGAAGTGCAAAGGACTTGAAGTAGCAGCGCCTTGAGCAGCATCAGAAGGAATCAGAAGGAACGCTGGGGCCAGCATCAAAAGCATCAGAAAGGACCGTTTCTCGTGCCGGAGCCCTGCCCCACTGGACCCCCCTATCCAAGGCTGACGTTGTGAGGTATTGAACGAAGCTCCCCTCTGAGGGAGCTTTCGTGACGACTCGTCAGACGAGCGCTGATGCACCAAGAATGCTTGTACCCAACCACATATCTTGCAACTTGCAACCTGCATCTCTGTGTGTGTGTGTATAAACATATATATATATATATATTATATACACACACACATATTTGCACACGTTTAATGCCAATCTGAAATCTCCGTCTAGGAATTGCAAGACTACCAATCAACACAGGGCTTCGATATTAGATTCGAGACTCGCAGGCGATCGTGTGCCCTAGCTCTCTCATCGAACTTGGAAGGACATTTACCTGGGACCTGGAAAAAGATGCTACGTGGACAAACATCGAAGCCTTGTGCCTACTCCACTGTGCGTTTCAGCTGGTCAAGCCCGTGCACTCCTGCGCCAGCCTTGTAAACCAATCAGGTATCACCACCACTGCGTCCAGCACAAACCAAGTTCGCAAGTATCCTAAGCATGACAACAATGCCAAGCGAGCTGCAACCGATCACAGCATGCCAACTCAATGCAATCTTTAAGATGTGAGCTTGCAGAATAGCGGCTCAACGTAATGCGATACTGCTGCATCACTAGTTGAGGTCCGTCAAAATAGCCAACGATATTGCTCACAACCTGAGCTCACGCTTTCGCGAACAACCCCAAAGTATCCGAATGCAGCAGCTCAGGTGCCATGTCAGTGGTCCAGAAGCACAGCGTTATCCAACCCATACTTTCGGTGAAGACATCCTGCAGTCGGTAGGCATGTGGAGCTTGCACCCTTCTCTGAGACCACGAGAACCAGCAGCACAGTAGCAGCACCGTCTGCACTCTCACAGAGACGATTCGTCGTCGAAGCAAGGCCAATGCCATCTATCCCGTCGGCTTCCTCGTCTAGCGGAAATGCTTGCAAGGGGATAGCGAAAACGTCGTAGGCAATGAGCAATAAACCTCGCAAGATGCGGAAGCGTACTGGAAAGGTGGAAACATGTGGAAACGTGTTCAACACGTCTTGCTCCTCCCAAGGCCTGGACCCAGGATGTCCCAGAAAAGTGCAATTTCCGAGTTTGGACCTGAGCGAGTACGAGCTCTGATGCAGTACTCCTCGCACTCGAGTTTCCCGGGGTCAGCACTCATAGGAAGCCTCCGGGAGTGGCAGGTGTTACAGCACGGAGCACTGAGAAAGACTTGATCGGAGAGATTCCTCCAAGTGAGCAGCATCTGGCCTGAGCTGGCTCAACGTGTTGACGAAGAGGTCGTAGCAGCTCATGCGTTCATCTTGGCCCAAAGGTTGCATCTCCACCGCTTCGGAAAAGCGGCGCAGGTCTTGAACCAAGGTGGCCTCCAGGGAATTCCAGGGACTTCACATTGACATGACGGATTTTCCTAGCCCAGGTCTTGCCTTGAACTGTCGCTCGGTTGCCTTATCCAGCGGTGTGCTCAAGAACCTGAAAGGACAGAGTAGCACAGTCCCTCCCGATCATATGTCCGATGCAAGCAGTCGAGTTCAACTTTGCACACATCCAAATGAGCTGCAGGCTGAGGCAGTACTTGATACCGGTCTGAATTGAACGACGACCTGAAAGGAGTCTGGGATCAATGACGCATGCTCGGACTGCTAGACAAACATGTCAAAACACCGAGTTCAAAACGACTTTTTGCTCTCGAGTTCATCCTGGTCAAATGCAAAAGACATTGAACAGCTGACGTCCACCCTCTGGCACTTCTAGCGGCTGTCTGTGCACGGAAGGCAGGAACTCTTAGGACAACCTCCAATGCAAACTGCACGCATGGTCCGCACCTGCGCCTGACTTCGTAATCTTGCAGGCTCCGACTTGGCGCGCTCCACGAAGGCCTTAGGCTCAGATCTGTGGGAAACCAGCTCGATGTCCGATGGGTGCGCAAGCAGCAACTGCGAAAGCTATGCAGCGACTGCAGTCCTGCAAATGAACTCTGCAGAAGCTTTTGTTCACGGCTTTGGTGCTTACATGCCAATTGCTGGTGGTTTTCTCTGAAAGCTTTTTTCGAGAGCTTGGTTAGTCGGCACTGCCATACGACATGATTTCCTCTGAGCTGGCAGCTGATGCATGCGAGCCAACCTAAGGCGGAGTCTTGGAGCGATCGGCTCACAGAATGACTTTCCCAGTGCCTGCAGCGAATGCTCTTCGCCGCCGGAATCTTCATCCGAATCCCAGTCCAGCGGAGTATCCTCAGTGTGTAGGCCCTTGGGC
This sequence comes from Symbiodinium necroappetens, assembly GCA_905231915.1. NCBI lineage: Eukaryota > Dinophyceae > Suessiales > Symbiodiniaceae > Symbiodinium > Symbiodinium necroappetens. Next base: position 23,466 of record CAJNJA010000115.1, on the reverse strand, counting down.
TGCACGTCTCCATGACTTTCGCGCTGTCACATGATGAGACTTTGGATTTAGGGTGTGGGGAGAATGCTTCAATTATCGCTCTGCGTTTGATGACGTCGGTGTGCTCTCGCCAGCACCACCCCCTCCGCTGCTCTTCCCCCTCAATGCAGGGCATTCGGCTTGAATCTGAGCTGACAAACGACCCGGTCTCATGTCAAAACCATGCAGTTATCCGCGCCTTCTATCTTTGTGTGGAGTGCACATCCGAATTCCGGGGTAGCTCTACCAGCACATAGTCTGTAGCATCGACCATCAGGTCGCTTAAGTGAAATCGTCGCTGTCACATCCTACACGGACTGCACGCCATCGGCCAAAGGCTGCGGCCAGATCTAGGCCAAGCTCTTCTCGCAAGCGGATGTTCTCTTGAACCTTTGCGTGGTCACAAAAGACCGACTCATCTGCTGAAAACCTCTCGCGAGCTGGGAATCCCGGCAAGCGGTTTCAAGCCGTTACTATACACCTGTCATCAGTTTCAGCAGCCGGTCTTGGACACTACGTCGCTATCAAACACTGCAAGCGCACCTCCACCAATTTTTGAAACTTGGAGTTCTTGAACTCCTCTCAGCTCTGGCTGTGGTGCTCCAACCATCTTAGCAAAAGTCGTTGTCCTCGCCTTCACCCTTTCGGGTGTCAGAGGAGCGTCTTCCTCTCCGTGAAAATCCTCGGCCTAAGCATCATGCGGTGACTCACGCGCAACATAGGCAGGAGTCATTGAGGATCGTGCGGCCTTTGGCTGAGGTCTCGGCAGCCATCTGTCGAAATCGCTTGCTGCACGCAGCGAGGTCCAACCTGCCGATCCAGTGGCAACTAGCAATTGGCGCCATGCTTTTCGCCGACTTTCTCGTCAGTATCAGAATATGCACGGAACAATCCAAGTCGTACGGCACAGCTCATGGATGCATGGCTTATGTGTCTGAGTTTTACAAACACAAACACACACACACACACCACACACACACACACAGACGGACAGACCGAGACAGACCGAGACAGACAAAGACAGAGAGACAGAGAGACCGAGAGAGACCGAGACAGACAAAGACAGAGAGACAGAGAGACCGAGAGAGACCGAGACAGACAAAGACAGAGAGACCGAGAGAGACCGAGAGCGCCCGAGAGCGACCGAGACAGACAGACAGACAGACAGACAGACAGACAGACAGACAGACAGACAGACAGACAGAGAGACAGAGAGACAGAGAGACAGAGAGACACAGACACACAGACACGCAGACACGCAGACACGCAGACACGCAGACACCCACACACACACACACACACACCCACACACCCACACACCCACACACCCACACACACACCCACACACACACACACCCACACACACACACACACCCACACACACACACACACACCCACACCCACCCACCCACCCACCCACTCACCCACCCACCCCGACCCCCACCCACAAAACAAACAAATGGCAAAACAGTCTAAAACCGCTTGTGCCCGGGTGTCCGACCGCGGCAGGCTCGGGTTTGAGCACAAGGCCACTGCTCCATTGTGCTGACAAGCTCTCGGCTCGCTCGGTGTTGTGTTAACGCGTCACTGCTAAGCTCACAGTCCGATACATCGAATGGCGTTTTTAGATACATCTTGAGTCTGAGTTCGCGGTGGGTCTAGACTGAGGTTACCAGTATCTAACCCTCCGACTCGTTTGAGGGCTGCAAATGCGAAGCGCCGACGCTAACAAGAACATTTGTCGTCCGAGTCCCTTTCTTTTGGAACACAGCAAAGAAGTGAGCAGCTTGGGACGGGAGACGGGAGGGGACCCAAAGATCGGTGAGCAAGGGCAGGTGGAGCTCTGGAAGCGAAGCCTCGGGCAAGCAGAAGGCCGTGCTGTCTTCCGTTTCTCCGAGGGCATCCGAGGGCCCATCCAAAGAGTTCTCGTAGAGGAAAGCTTTCGTAAGCACGGGGTTCCACCTGGCTCCACAATGTCCGCACTTCACTGCAGATACAGCCGAGGCCACTCGGAGATTGCAGCATCCAGCTCCGTGAGCTTATTTCGTCCGAGGTCCAGCTGGGTCAAGGATGGCCTTATCAACAACGCATATGTATAGCACGACGATTACGGCGACCCTGTTCTGAGTCTTCGGCAACTCTTGCAAAAAGGCTGCGGACTGCAAGGAGTTTCTGTACAGAACAAGCCTCAGTAGCGCCCATCGCAAGCAAACTGCATCGCCAAGGCTGCCACCGAAGCAAACTTAATCTCTGTGCCAGGCTTGCCAAGGCCTTTTGCTGAGAGATGCACCTCGGGCGACATTGTATAGCCGCACCACACCGCGCCGGTGCGACTCGACTCGCAGCCAGGGATCCGGGCTGAGGCCAACCGATTCTTGCTAAGGTCCACCACCTGGAATGAACAGCTTGGAGACTTCTGCTGTCTTGCTGTGTGTGTTTGGGACGGGGGCTCGAAGCTGTGGCAGCTGTGCCAAATCCTCCAAGGCAGGAGCTATTGTTGCTCACAGTAAGCTGCCAGCTCTCATGCCTCTGCATCAGTGATGGCGTTCATTGTCGCCTTGAGGACCTCATGTGCTTCTCCAAAATAGAAGCCACTGCCAGTGTGAGGGACTTTCCCGCATGTCCTGGCACCTGGGGCCAGAGCTGAAAGGTGCCTCAGATGCCGCAACCTTGGAACACACAGCCATGCGCTTCAATTCACTCCATCCCACTCCAGGCCGTCGACCCATCCAAGCACGTCAGCGCATTTTGGCAGAGGACCAACTCCTTCTTTGGACAAAGCTTCAATCACAGCTTCAACAACCAGGATCGTCCTCAAGCTTGGGACAGCCGTGCAAAGCCTCCTCGACAGACTATGCACTTCTCCTCATGAGGCCACAGCAGCCCAGGGCTTGGACCAGGCTTGAAATCTTGTTGCCGCTCAGCACCAAGATCTCGCAACAAGTTTCACTCGGACTCAACCTTTTTTGCAACTCCTCACTGGGTTTGGGGCACGCAGTTGAGGCACTCTGGAAAGCATGGGAAGCTGCTCCAGGCCTTGAAAAACGAGGATGGAACAAACAGAAAGGTTACGGCAATCGGCCCTCTTGCCCTGACAGCCTTCCATTCGAATCTCCAGCCGCACCACATCAGCAACCTGGTATAGGAGAGGCTGCTTGACTTTGCTCCGTGGAGTCAGCGTGGCTTCTGGGGCACGAGCAGAGCCCCAATCCTCGAGGCCTGACAGCCAGGCTTTGCAAACACTTTGGACGTGGAGCTGCATGAAGCTGGTTATCGCTGTCACGACCACGTCTATCATCACAACCATGGGCCACGAGTCAAAGCGATGTTTCGCAGATATGAAGGGAAGACCACCCGCAGCAAACCACCTTGAAATGACGCCTCTGTGTGCCACATCCCTGAAAGCCTTAAACTAGAGATGACCATAGCATGAGCGTGGCTGCCTGCAGCCAAGCCATCCAAGCCGAGGTCTTCTGAAGACAGCGCAGCAGAGACCCGCTCCGGGCGATCGTCGTCTGGACGACCTGATTGGACTCCGTCAGCGTCCGGTTGCCACTGCCACTCTCGCAGGAAGTCTCAGGGACATTTTCTTTTGTTGGGTGCTCGACTCCACTTCGCTGGGCGTCTGCGACTCAAACTTTTGCCTGGTGCATTCGTGGCGGCTGTGCACGCAGAGATTCAGACTCATGAGAAGCAACGACCTTTTGTGCTGCTCCGCCGCTGTACATGGATCGGCAATGGTCGGATCGCTGTCGACATCGATGGAGCAACCACAGAACATAAATTGCTTGGACTACTGGTGACTACTGCCACGAATGGCAGACTGGTTTCAGGTAGATAACGGTTGGCTCACTCTCGTTTCGCCACGGAAAGGACCAGCACCTGGCAAGTGCGCACTTACCTGCCGAAGTACAGCTTGCCTACAAAACAACCGTGGCCAGCCTCTGTCGCCTCAAGGACTACTTGAACTTGCGCAGTAGGTAACAACCTCACTCTGTGAGCATTTCCCAGTCCCATCCCATCAGTACCTTGTTTAGAAAGCCCGCAGCCTGCATGCGGATGTGCTCCTTTCACGGAATGTCCTAGGACATGTGCGTCGGGACAGTTGCAGACCAAACAGCACCTGCCCGTGGCTCCCAGCGATGTGCAGTTCCATCCAGGGAGGCGCTCAATGGCTTCCCTGCACTTCAAGACACGGAACTTGAAAGAGGAAAGGACATTTGTTGAGAGGCTGGCGATTTTGTGGTAGGCCGGAAGGCGCTTTTCACCAATTTGACAGCGAAGGTCTCACCCCTCTGGGCAAGCGGAAGCTCTAAGACCTGAGCTCAGCAAAGACATTGCCTGGCAAGGCCTGGGGGCCTGGCCTCGTTCAAGTTGAAGTGACTGCCTTTGGACGCGCTGCAATGGGCTCAAGCAGCGGCTCTGATTCATCTTTGAATAGACTAGGTCACATGCTGGCTTGCGGAGCTCCTGGCAAGTTCGATGCTGTTGATGTCAACTCAAACTGAAAAAATCATCCTGCCTGTCGGATTGTGGAAAAGCATGTGCCCACGCATGCTCACCACGTCCCACGAGGCCACGCAATACACCTTGTACCTGGTGACGTCACCGAACGCCCAGTGACTGTCGCGCAGGACTGCTGCGTGTTGGCGAGACCACTTCAAAGCCTCTGCCAATATGTCCCATGCCTCAGCAGTCATGTGGCGTGGTGCCACGTACAGCTCTTGCAGTTGCAGTCCCAGTGCCACGAAGGACCAGACTTCTTGAGTGAAATCGACACTGTCGTATTTGTCCAGCCCCCAATGCAAGGCATCACCGTGAGAAGCGACGACGACCCCGTGGATCATGAGCTGGGACAGAGGGAAAAAGGTTGACCGGCGTGCGACCAACATGTAGACAACCATACTTCTCCACCGAATCCATCGCTGCCGACCAGTTAGCCCGTCCAAACCTATCTCGCTCAGTGATGGCAAAGTGAAGTGGCCTTTTTGGAAATGGTCCGGCGCCTTGACAGGGCCGTACCAATCTCGCGGCCTTGTGGCTATGTCAGGACCACCTCGCCAAATCGAGTCTGCCCAGAACAGGAAGAAGGGAGAAGGCCATGTGCCAGTGGTTAGATTAATCCAAACATCATCTTCATCTTTTTCGTCAGACTTATCCACCTTCTCGCTTCGCAAAGCCGCAAGTGTCTGCAACATTGCCTCCATCTCCATACCTAGCTCCGTGGGATTGCCGGTCACACCATCAAATTTAAACATGTTAACGCCCTGCTCACGCCGAAAGCTCATGGCAGTTTCATGAAACGCCTTTCGGTACTTCTTTCCTGCGAGGCTGAAGGCTTCTGACTGGATATTGCGGTTGTAGTTTGTTTCGTAGCCATGACGCTTGCCATATTTCACTCTTTCCTCCTGTGTGAAGCCATAGCCACCCCAAGGCGAAAGCCAAACACCTGTGCCAGCTCCATACTCCTTGGCCTTGCTGGCAACCTTCTCAAAGCGTCGAGGAAATCGAGCTGTGTCGAATTCCCAGAGTGTTTGTGGATTGTCCCACCCATCATCCCACAGAAAAGAGTCCTGCAGCAATTCACGGTGCGAGAGCCACACCCGATCACCAAAAGACAAGCATGTGGAAGTGCAGCGCATGACACGTCGCATCTGACTGAGCAGTCCAGTTTCGCACCACGCTTTCGGACCACTTCCTCACCGAAGGCCTCGACCCTTTGCAAACAGCTGCCTGCATCACAGGTGGCGTGATGTTGACCCTCTGGTTGCCCGGGAATGTTTACGCTGTTCGTAGCACATGGCTCGGGCGGTTGGTGGTTGCTTGAAAACCTGACCCTGGTTTCTGGAACCCCTCCACAGCCTTCGCTCATCTTGTCCGGTCGTAGCGAAGCTATCAAAGTCTCGTTGGGCCACGGATCCTGGAGAGAGAAGAGGGTCTTTCGGACCGCATGGTCGCAGAAAAGCTGCAGTCCTTGAAGCCACCATTGAAGCCCTCGTCCTGCAACAGCATCCCGCATCGCGCATGCAAGGCCATGTCCTGCAGCTCCTGGTAACTGTAGAAATCATACCAGCTGTTGTAATGGACCTCGCCGAACTCAAGGGACGCGGCGCAGTTTCGTGTTACGGGCTGCGTAATGCACACCTAGGCATCCCGCCATTGGGCTTCGGCGCCCAGGCCGCTGTGAGTGCAGGTAGCCAAGGAAAGATCTTCGTGCCTGACGGCCACGGCATCCGGAAACATGTCTCGGCATCCGAACAAAAAGGGCGGTCCTGAGACATTTCGCTGAAACCACCGATGACAAAACCATAATCCCAGGGTGCCTGGCGTGACAGTCGCCACGAAGCAGAGCAAAAGGCTGTTGAGGTCTGTAATCTTCTATAATCTTCTGGATGTCTTGTGTGCCTCGCTTGTCGGCTTAGCCAGGCTCTTCAGGTGCTGCAGTTGCCCGGCGTAAAGGTCTGGCCTTCAGTGACTTCTCTGACCATGGAACTACAAACATTCAAGAATGTGCATGTAACATAACCCTCAATTTCCGGCCGATGAATTTGGCCCAGTAACGAATCGCTGCTCCCGCGTGTGGTCACGACTCCCATGGGGTGCTCTACCTTGCTACAACAACATCTCACACGCACACGGCTTGAGCGTCAGGCCCTGGCAGCCAAGAAGAAGCCTGAGCCAAGCAGATTGCAACGCGAGATTGTCTTGAAAGTTAATGTCACCCAGCTGATGCCATACTGGAGCTGAGATGCGTTTGTTGACCACTACGGGTAACCCAAGCACCGCATCAAACTCGTCCTGCGAGAGCTTCCCGAATGTGATACAGACGATGCATCGGGCTTAACTCTCCTGACTTCCAGAACTCATTTTCCTAGAGCTCTCGCCCCTCCAGAATGGTTTGAGAAGGAGTCGTGTCCGGAAGAGTCGGCCGGCGCACTCAAAAGTGCCTGTTGCGCTTGGCTTACGACCCCCGGAGTCTCCTCTGAGACGACGTGGCCAAAGCTCCAACGTCACAAAATTCGTGGCTCAGGACCCTGCGGCGTGTGCAGGGGTCTCTTTGAGTCCCTCATGTCAAAGCTGGCGGTGGGCCATCAAATTCGACTCCAAAGGCAGCCTTGCCTTCAGCTGACATGTGCAGTCTGCTGGCTGGTCTACGGAGTCGGTACGATACATTAACACAGTTGGAAAGTTCAAGGCGCTCCACAAATTCTATAACTCCGAGGGCTCGGAGCTCCAAGGAAAGCTATGCCGCCCGTTTGGGCAAACATGCTGTGTTGGACAAGGGACACTAGAGCAGATTTTGAAAGGACATCTTCCCAAACATCCGCCCAGCATGTGCGTCTGCTGCGCTGCACGTGTCTTTAGTGTGGAGGTTCAGATGACAATGAGGCAGCACATGCATCAAGGGAGTTCCAGGAGACCGTCGGTGCTGTCAGACTTCGGAACCGTCTTGTTCACTACCGACCATGCGCAAGCTCAGAATTCTTGCAGGGATAGCCAGAGGATCATCGTCAGCGGGTCGCTGTCGGGCTGCTGCGACTTGATGGCAAGCGTGTGCTGCCAGCAGTGCTCCCAGCCTGAACTGGCTGAACTTCAATCAAAGCAATCGTGTAGATGCGATCCGGCAAATAAGTAGCCAAATGTGCGGAAACCCCAAACACATCAGTACATGGGTTGTGCTTGCTGAGTGGCTGTGCGTGGGGGGTTCCAGGCCCGAAGCCTATCCCTCCCGTGCATGCGCTACGTCGCCCGAGTCTGGGCTGCGTAGAGTCTCCGGGCTCCGACTCCGCCCCGGGCCCCCGTAGCCCTATGAAAATCACCTGAGGCCTTGTAGAGGGGGCCCTATATTGGGAAGGCATTGCCCGGGGTGTCGTCAACCACGACAAATTAAAATAGGCAATGGGCTGTGGTAAGGCAAAGTTCATGACTCTAGGAGTCGTGTCGAGTACCGGCTAGGCTGGGAGCTGTATCACAAATCGCATGATCCAACGTCTACAGGGTCACACGGTGGATTTGGTCCCCGACCAGTGCTACACCAAATTGCTGGCATTCCGCTTGTGCCACCCTCTGCCAAATTATGGCTGGCTGGGAAAATCAAAGGGCAAATGCGACCAACGAGGTAGGGAGTCGCTGTCTCTTCTTCCACACAGTCAAGGAGAGCAAAGCCCCCCCGCATGCGAACACGCACTGGTTATTAGGTCGTGTCGCTGTCTCTTCTTCCACACCCCTCCCCAAGGGTCTCAGCGTAGTACTCTCGATGAGGTCGCGGGTTTCAGAACACTGGCATCCCCCATTGACGAACTCTAGCAACCACCCCCTGGGCCTCATCATGCCTCATCACACTGGCTAAAACATGCTCTGTACTCCAGCTCGCAGCTTGTTTAACTAGTTCGACTCTCGGGCTTCGGTACCCCTTTGTAGTCAGGACAAACAAGTGACAGCATGCACAACTGCACACGAAAGACAAGGCTGCACGTCGCTGTCTCTCTCTCTCACTCTCAATCTCATATTGCAAGCTGCATGGGCACTGACTGTTTGGGGAGAGCTTGCTGCCGAGCAGCCCGAATGGCTTCACACTTCTCCCGGCCCAGGCGCGGTCCTGGCGAAGCGACTCGCTCTGCTTTCGACTCGCCGGGTACTTTCGCTGGGATGTTTTGGACCTGGACTCGCTCGCGGCCACTTTGCTCTGAGCTGCCGAAGCTTCAATGAAACTTCCTGCTCGGCAAGCCATGCAGTTTCATGCACAAGCAAGGAGACGCGGGCCTCCAAAACATGTCTGCGAGATTCACACGAACTTTCTGAGAGTATGAAGACCTCGCAGCGGGCGCAATGCCTGACTTGGAAATGGCTACGCGGCTACGTCCCAGGCCTCGCCGGCTGCCTGGACGGCAAAAGGTGTCCTCCCAGCCCACTTCCCTAGACTTAGACTTAGGCTTTCCCAGCGACACTTCCTTAAGCTGGAGTCCCACACTCACTCACTCTCCTGCCCGGAGACATGTTGACTTCATGTGCCGGTGTCAAGCTCTGCATGACCTCATGACAAGACGCTGCGACCTGGCTACAGTTACAGGAAAATGGCACCAACGCTGCCGCTTGAGCCAAGGAACCTTCCCCACATGCACAGACTCCTCTGGACGAGACCGACTCCTGAGCAGCGAGAACTTGACGCTGAAAGTAATTTCATCACATGTTCGTGATTCTGACAAGTTTCTCGATCGGTAGTGTGAGCTTCTTCCGAGCTTCTCCCTCACCTGGGCAGGAGAGCTACTTGGAAGTGTTGAAGTAACCTTCTCGCCCATAGAGCTACGTGTGCATCCGTGCTGCGGGCAAGCAGGACAGGGATGCTCTCGTTGACTGGTCCGAGGGCCTTCTGCGAATGCACCGACGCCATGCTTGCCTTCGCAGCAAGAAACCATTCGCTGCGTTGCACTGCGCACTCGTGCCGCTGTGAACCAGCTAAACTCTTCGGCCGCGACACTTTGCCCGTGCCCACTGGGCCATGCGGCTTCAGCTCCATACATTCGCAAGCGCCCATGGCTTGCGAGTACTTGGGATGTTTTGCCGTGTTGCCCGTTTGACACATGACTTAACAGCGACCACTCCTGGTGCTGATTCCCATGTGGAGATTTTGACGGTGATTGCCACGATGTATTCGAACTATGACTTATGACTATATCACTTGAAACTTGATTGCAACACGAAAGGAGATGCACACATGGTGGCGCGTGCAAACCTCGACTGCTCTTCTTGCCTTAGTCTCTGTCCTCTCCGGAGTCTAGGAGCTTCGTCTCAGTCAAGTTGAGCGGGCCCTGCAGCCTCCAAAGTTCCAGCCTGGACTGCAGATCAAAAAGGCAGGCGGTGACAGATTTTCCCTTCTGGCCACATACGCCGTAGGCCGTCGCTATGCTCACCAAGTTTGTAGCTGAGGAGATCTCGGCCGCCAGCTGTCTGTAGCCAGCTGGAGGCCAGGCCGATGCCGAAGGCGATTGCCAAAGCCTGACCTGCTCTTGTCGGCTCTGCTTTCCTGCTGAACTTGAGTATCGGAGGGTTCACGGGGCCTTGAAGCGAACGAAGTGCGAATCCTGCACGAAGATGCGTCAAAACAGTCTAGGCAGAAAGACCCGGCAAATGACAGAACTTGCCGCCCTGAGGAAATGAACTGTTTGGGCAATCGTCTGCATTGGGAATCCTCGTTGGGAAGCCAGGCGGAGAAAGAAGCAAGCACGCCATTGCTGCAGCCTGCAGTGTTCAGCATGTTTGAAGCAAGCTCCGCCAAGGCCCACTTGCATGGAGAGTCTTCAACCCGCTTGGGCTAGCTTGTACAGCTGAAGACCAAGCTCAGGTTGAAGGCTAGCTCGAGCTTCAAGGCGTCTTGGCTCACTGCCTCACAGAAAACTTGGAACGCTCCAAACAGCAAAGCCCATGACATTCCGGTTCAAGTCAAGGCCTGCAGGCCGCAGTCCAAGTCCTGACTAGAGTCCATTGGAGCGTAAAGGAATGGCTTTCGACCCTGAACAAAGCTCCTGACGTGAGGGCAGCAGGTGGAAGAGAGGAGATGCTCTCACCTTACATGCAATGCCCCGGCGTGATGCCTCCGGCTTGCACATGCATCCATGCCTTCCTATCGACCTTTCTTGTAAGAGTCGGGCCGGCAAGCTTGCATCTTGGCTGTCGGTGTCGCCGAAGACATCGAAAGTGTACCATTGCAACTTTGGCCTCAAAACGCAAGAACACCAAACATACCTGTCACAGCGTTGAGAACAAGCCACTGGTCAGTAAAGGCTGCGCGAACACGATTGCTCCGCACCTGCATCTAAACAGTTCGGCCCTTGAGCTTTTTCGAAAATGAGAACTGCACGTGCCTCCCAGCAACAAGCTCCATCCACGTGACCCGAATCTAAGTTGCGAGACTTGCATACTGATGGAACTCCTGCACAGCTGCCCTCTGCGCGACTGGGAAGCCTGCCGCACTTGCCGCATGGATGTGCTGCACCAGGAGCCAGCGTTGTCCCACTTGCTGGGAAAGTGGCCCTTCCAAAACCGAGTCAGCTGAGTGAGAGTCAGCTAGAGCAAAATAAAGTAAGAAGGAAAGCTTCGTTCCCACAACTTTAGACAACATGTTGAACCTTACTCCGATGCTGGTGCAGAGCCACATAACATGAACCCATCACGGCCGGTCGCCTGTCATGACGCAGCAGTTGCCTTACTCTTGAGCCCACAACCTCCAGAACAAGGGAACAGGCATGCCGAAGTTAGTTTGGAGATTCGGCCCCGTCGAACTCGGAGTGGCCGATTCGTGCAATTGGGCCTTCGCGCCAGCCAGTATCTTGCGTTCCCGGCTGCTTGCAGCCTGTGCCGGCAGGGATGCTTCTCGGTGCCCTGCTGCGATCGACCCCACTCCTGCTGCGCCAGGAACAAATACCAAACTAGGACGGCCTTAGCACAGGCGGTCCATGCTATGCCTTAAAGTGTCTGAGCCGCTGTTGCGAACTTGTACCGAGAGAGAAACCCAGAGAGCCAGGACGAGGCAGATTACTTTCCGAGTCAGGGAACCTCAGCCGACAGCAAAAACCCGGTGGCCATGCGGTCACGCGTCGCTAGGTATCAACCGAAGGATCAGCCCGGGCACTCCAGACCATGATGCTTCGATATCACCAGTGGCACGCAGCGGGCCATCATCAGAACGTTCAATAACTTCTGCTGCATGTCGTATGCTTACATTCGCTACGAAGCCGTTATGGACTGCTCAAACTCATCCTGCCGTTGTGATGTAGGGGCTGCGAAAGATCTAGATTCATTGGCCTCGCGCTCTCAAACTTGTTGCCTGAATGCTTATGTCAACTTCGCCATGCAGGCTTGAGCAAGCACGCCAGTAAGCTCTTATTGGATCTGCCACAGAGCTCGCAAGGCGGTCGCCTGAGGAGCCTCTGAATCGCGAGTTGCCCTGGTAGCAGCTTCGCAAAAAGGAAGAATATCAAACAACTGCAGCTTGCTTTGCAGAAAGCGAATCCGCGCCTCCCAGAGCTGCAGGCACATCAAACTGCCACAGGTCTTGGCCTGGCGGATTCCAGTGTGGGCGACGTACGACTTAAAGACTTAAAGAGCGGCGATGAGCCTCCTTGGTCTTCACAAGCCTGTCGCCCTTCGCCACGGACTCAGAAACATCACCTCGGTCAGCTGCTGCCGTCTTGCACCGAGCGAACACATGCTATGAGCTCTCTGCCGCATCTAATGCCCAACATGCCCACGTGCGAAAGTATCCCAAAAGGCTCAGCATTCTGCTTGAATCCCATGGGTCCAGCGTCCTCGTGCCCCTCGGCCTGAAGCCTGAAACTTAGACTGAGACTGCGCTTTTCGTTGTCTGGCTTACTCGGCGTCTGGCCTCCATACTGATCTTCTGGCTTCTGGCTGCGTCCGGGCACTACCATCTTCGCCAACACCTGATGCCAAAGCTTTCTCGCGTCTACTGTGCATCTGGAGTCTTCTGGACTAACCTTGAACCCCAAAATTGTGCTTAGACTCCAACCGATAGGTCAGGAGCTGCAGTACGAGCAGCCTGCAAAGCATCTAAGCAGACCAGAAAGGAATCGGACTTGGCCGAACGACGGGACACAATTGCGAACATTGACCACAAGACGGCTAAGCCACACAAGTGTAAACGGCAAACGGAAACGAGGTTGCAGAAACGTGAAGCTCAATTGCCGCACCTGCTGATCGAAGCGAGGTACTGGCTTGGAATCGCTAAGTCGCAACCTCATCTCCGTATCAGCTCTAGCGATGTTCATGGATGTGTCCACATTCCTTCATTTAACCGACCCGGTGCAGCGACCAGGGAAGCCTACAGGGGCGAAGGAAAGGGAGGGCATCGACAAAACTAAGGCCTGCACAACGACGAATGCTGATCTTCTGAAGCCATTTGTCTTGTTTCTGCTGCCTCTGCTGCATGAGCCGGCACAAATTTCGAATCGATGGGTGTGATGCCAAAGGCACCTCTCGACACATCTCCCTCCACACGAAAGACTCGGCGTCTGCAGCAGCAAAGCCTCGACATCTGGCCGAAACAACTTGAAGCAGGCACATCCTGTATGATCTTGGCGACAGGCCTTTAATCTCTGCCGCCAGTCGCAATGCTTCGCGCAAAGCTGCAGACGACATATCCTCCGAGGCCATGGACGCTGCTTCTCGCCTTTCATGATCCCTCCTGGGCAGTGCTTCCCATCAACTCCTCTACGTGGACACGAACTTCGACAAATCAGCTTCATTCTTTTCACCGCCACATGACAAATTGTCCGGGGCTTCCCTCATGGAATACAAGTCCTGCCGTCGTCCCATCAACATCGGCTTCCAGTCCGCAGATGTGCCGTTCGTGCGGTTTCCAAGCAGGCTGTTCCCTCAATATCCTGAACGCTGTTTGGCGCGAGCTGCATCGAACTTCGGCGCCGGATCACAACCAGCTGACGACCGCGAAAGCAGTGTGACGGATGCCTTCTGTGTCGACGGTGTAGTCAACGAAGCCAGCAAAATCAAGTCCGACAGTGTCGATGAAATCTTTGAAGCAGAAACTCCAAACGCCCTTCCAGCTGTTCAATCCTCCTTGCTTCCAGTCTCATTCCTCAGCAGGCGATCATTTACAAAAAAGACATGAAGCCAAAAATCCCTGCTGCGAGAGCAATCATGCCTTATCTTGAGCGGGGCTGCAAAGCATTTGCAATGTGGCGGACGCGGCCAAGCAGCGGTCCCGTTCTTCTCCGAAGCGGCGGACTGCCCATTGATCATGTTCCTTCTCAGTTGAAAAATTGCCGCCGCGCCGAAACCTTTTGCCTGCAAATGCAAATTTGACTCTCGCTCATCTCAGGGCATGCCTAGAATTGCCTAGACCATGTACCGTCGTGAGTCGCAAGTATAACAACACGCTCATAGAATTGATCGAAATACATCCAGCTTTGTACTGCTCCTTGCGTTCGGCGATGAGCTGTCTCAATTTGAAGATATCTTGCCTCGGACGGATGTGCTGCCCTGCCACTGCAACTTCGTTCCACCACTGTCGTTTGGAGCTGGCATCTGTGCACAAGGACTTGCATCTCTAATGCAAATGTCACACGAAATGAAAGAAGCTTTCAACCAATCGGCCAGGTAAACCAAGTGTCTCCAGCAAGGGACAGAAGCGAGCAGCCATGAAACGCCGAGAAATGAACACAGCTTGCAAGTTGCTCCGTAGGGAAGTTATGCAGCAGCACCAGGATGCCATTAAAGGGGCCGCCCTGCCCCCCCCCCCCCCCCCCGTCCCCGCCCAAAGGAAGCATTCAATCAGCCCTGTAAACTCAGTACAACTGGTGAACGATGGCAAACATGCTGCAGCTGTTGATGATGTGACTGCGGGCTTGAGAAAAAATAAGATTTTGCTGCGAAGCATGAAGTTACTTTTGTCGAGAATCGCACAAACAGAAAAATGTCCATGCTGGTCCAAGTACTTTGCATACCACCCAAAACCAGAACTCCTTCGTACAGCTGCTGCGAGAGCTTCTTCTGCTGCGAACCTTTGCCGCTCTGCGGCCTCTTTCCGCCGCTCTGCCTCAGCAGCGAGACTGGCGCCAGATGTCCCAAGCTGTAAATAAACCATACTGATCGCACTGCGAACACCCCCCCGTTGTCTAGGTGTGCTGCATCCTCCAACATCTTGCGCTCTTCATCGCGCAAATGGTCTCGAAAACAGTGGAACGCAATTGAGAAAGGATTTGTGTTATGATGGTATCACCACCTCGGGTTCCGGCGGCTGTGTTTGTCTTCAGTGTGCATGCTGCGACGCTCCCGTCGTTGGGCGGAACCCTCTTCTCGGTAGAACCTTGGCAACAGCCCTCGAGCATGTCGGAAGTGTCGCGGACATGACGGACTGAAGGGCTAAGCTCTCGACTCTCGGCAGAAAAGCTCCTGCGCCGGACCCACCAACAAGGTCTAAGAGACTCAATCCTCACAATGAAACGAAACTGTACTGTAGTCAACCTCTGTCACCATTAACGATTACAAGTCTCTGAGCACTCTGGCAGCCTGCAATTCTGCATGACTGCAAAAGTCTGCACAAGCCTATGCAAAAAGGACAGGCATCTCACTACAGCTCGTCCATTTTGCCTCAGAAATGCAAGCTGAGAACGCACTCCATTAGGCACTGAGCGACACAGCACTGGTTCCCTCTCACCAATGTGACCGTTCGAACTCTGAGCCACCGTCGAAATTCTTCATTTTTTTTTCGCGGCTTCGGTGGTGGTGGCTTCGACGGGCCTCCAGAATCGTTTCTCTTGGCTGTCCTTCTTGATCCATTGCTGCCCAACCTCGTTGTGCAGCATTGTGAGATGCCAGCAGCTGATCCAGAGTTCGCTGAATGCGTTTGGCCTCCTGAGTTCAGGCTTGCTTCTTGAACGAAGGTCAAACAGCAAACACCGAGACATGTCAAGCACCAGTTGCGATCCAGAGTCGTAATTAGCCTTGGGGCGATAGTATGCAAATGCCATCGTCAAATCTCCATGTGGCAGTTGACCGGCCCTGCGTGTTGCGATGTCGCTTCTGTGATTGTTCACTACTCAGCAAATCTCAGCTACTCGGCGCATTCTGTCTGTCAAGAGGAAAGCTCCTTCCATGTGCAAGCCTGGCTCCTTCCTGAGAGCCCAGAGAGCAGGGAAAGTCCCGTGAAGGCCACAGTGCAGAATCGCGCAAAAAGTGCATTCGAGGCTCGTAGATCAGAAGCTGACCTGAGGACAGAGGCCCGAAACTGGTGCATTTGAACATTCACACAGCTTCTCGTGCTCGAACCTGGCTGAAGAGGTATTGGACGGTGCTTATGGCCCTGCGGATCCCCGATCTGCAAGTGCCAGCTAGATCCTGCAAAATCCACGATCGGCTGTGAGCAAGTTGAAGCAGTGCCCGGTTTCGGCACCACAGGGTTTTGGTTGAGGCACCCTGTCAAGGCCTGCTCCGTTAGCCTCCAAAGGCATGGCCACTGTGATCGGAGTTTCTGGACCTTGCTCACACCGTATATGTGAATTCATACATACCAACAAGCGCATTCCGCATATAAGGCTTTGCGCCCAAGTGCCAGATGCTGAAATAAGCAGGTCAGTCACGTACGAGTATGACAAGCTGAAGCGGAGCTAGGCGGGAGGGGTTTTTGCGGGAGGCAGGAGGGAGAGAAGAGCTCGAAGTGAGACCTCCAGTTTAAGTCCAGTTTGACCGGGCAAAAAGATGGCAGTTCACCTGGCCTCTGGCCTGCCATATGTGAGCTTTACAAGAAGCATTCTACGGATGTCCTACTTGTTTCTGCTCTCTTCAAGAAGGGGCGAGCTAAGATGCGCTTGGCAGAGGTGTCTACATGGAACTCACAGGAGGAGTCATGAACAGCAAAGGTCCCTTTTGCTGGGGCTCCTGCTGTCCACATGCTGCATGAGAGAAGCACCCTCCTGGATGTTGCAGGAAAGTGTGGCGCCGCTTCCTTGCTCACAGCCTGATCGCCTCGTAGATTTGCAGGCTGGCACCGACTTCGACAAGCTCCTGCACAACGTTGCTGTGGTTACTGCACAAACCTTTCGCCTGATCCGAGGCAAACAGGCACAGCCCCCGATTGAAACGACAAGCTCCTTCTCTCAGCAATCCGGAACACAACACTAGACTTCCTGCAATGCTGTGCTGCAGCGCATGGTTAAACGTCCAGTAGCATCTGGAAAACCTTTGTTGTATCCTTCCGCCTCCTTAGGCAGGACCTTACTCGGAACAGCAGTCCCGCCAATCCCCCAAGCTCCAGAAAGTGCCAATTGCGTTGACGATGTGGGGCATTTTTGCCATCTCATGCGGAAGCTCTCCACAATTGTCCCCGACTGCGAGACTGGCCTTGGTCCAACATCCTCCTGCTTGTTTGGCGTGGGATTGCTCGAATTCGCCCTTCCCAGGTGCTGGCATGTGGCAGCCCGTGTGGGGCAGACAGGTTACCCCAGAGAGCTGAACCTAAGACCCCCCCGACTGGCAAGACTTGTGCTCTCGGTAAGACCCGTACAGACACAGGTCGTTCCATTCGTGCTGGCATCTGCCTGTTGGACTGGTCGGAAATTGTGAAAAAGACACATCACGGCTTCGAAGTGAACGACTCTGCAATGATGCGCAAATTGCGTAAGCATCTCGGACGCCTTACAGCTCGGACGACGACAATATCAAGATTCCCAGCGAGACTCACCACCCTGACACCATCAATGCCCCACGCTTGTCGCTTGTGCACATACCTAGCCCTGAATGGTAGCATCTGCGGCTCGCCCCCAACATGCGAGCTGAGCCTGATATAGAATCATAGGAAGGGTGTCTGTCAAGTGGGCAGTGCCCATGGCACCATGCATAAAGGTAAAATGCAAAGTTGTGCGACATGCTCGCAAACTTGATTGCCTACCATTTCTGGCTATGCAAACTGAAGGTGTTAAGCACAAAGTCTTTCATCCAAATCAGGTTGATAAGTCCCCGGCCATTTTTTTGCCTGAGGCTTTTTCCAGAATGGGACGCAGCAGGTTGTCAATGAAGCCACCCTGACCATGAAACCCCGAGAAGGGAGATATGGCGTAGATGATGCCCCGCCTTTTTCGTCCACTCGGGAAGCAGCGGCAGTGCCTTCCTCGAGCACATGCACACGGGCCTGTCCATCAGAAGCTTCGACGCTGGAAGATACAGCAGACGAAGCTCGCTTTCCGCTGATTGCCAAGAAGTGGGTTGAAAGCCGCAACGAATGACCTCCGCCCAGACTGATCACGAGAGGCAGGAAGGCAGGGGAAAGTGCGCGCCTGCTCCGATGTTTGTTCAAATGACTGAGCAAGAGCTGTCGAATTTCTTTGGGCACGTGGCCAGCCCTGGCACATTAAGCGTGCACACAGCGGCAAACGAGGAGACAGACGGTCCTAGACACGGTAGTGAACGATCCGTAACCACGCCTCACGTACCCCATGGTGTGCCTGTGTTTGCAGAAGCTGCAGGCATTCTTAGATAGTACCGCTATCCAGCAGATTCTCAGCCTCGCACAGAGTCGGGGGCCGAAAGAGCTTCTGAAGAGCCATCTGGCCTTGTGCTCCCAGCAGAACCTCGATCGACAAACTCACAGCAACTCACTTATCCACTGCCACGGCCTGGGATCAACCTCCAAACGATCTGGAACCGGTCCGCACAATGAACATCAATAAACCTGCTCAATATGTGCTTACCCCTGCTTCCCCTCTGAGGCCTAGCCAGGAGGACATGTAATATCGCTAATGCTGTCATGTTTGTCTGTCGATGTGCCTCTTGCTTCTTGTCCTCAGCCGTCATCTGGTCTGACAGCCTAGCCGAGCGAAAGGCAGCAACACTGAGACGGTCTCCACCCCCAACCGACTTTGGCCAAGCAACTCAGAAAACGTCTTCTGCCAGGACACCATGGCGATGTTCTTCTGTGCCTGGCCGAAACTGGGTGACAATCCTGCAAAAATCACAAGCTATGCTCATGCGGACCAGGCAGCCTCGCAATGCTTGACAAAATCTCCCACCTCGCGATCGACTAATATGCATTCCACGAAAGCCAAATTGGCAGTGCAACTGTCGCAAGGTCAATTGGCTCTTCCAGCCTGCGCTTCCGTCCTGCAGAACGCTTATGAAACATGCCAGCTGCGCAGTACAAGGCCCAACCTACAGTTCTGCCGTGTTAGTTGAAAGTGCTCTGGAGTGTGCAGCCGATGGTCAAGCAGTGCAGGCGGCATGCTGGCCTTCCTCTCTCTCTGGCTTGCCTTTGCTTCTGCTGAATCTCTTCTCCTGGGGCGGCTTGGGGGGTTTCCTGAAGGATGCTCGGCAAAAATAACACGGCTGGGATGCCGACTTCTTTTCATCGCACGCTCTCTGCTTTCTTCCTGCTGGTTCTTGGCACGGATCCGTGCTTCCTGCGCATGGGCAATAGCGTCCCTGTGCTGGCCAGAGAAGTGCTGGTGCGACGACTCTTTTCTTGCAGCTCGAAGCGGGCGGGGCAGACAGCTAGCGTTTGCCCAGGTGTGCCTTCACCATCGCCCGATCTAAATTTCAAGTAAAGCACACGCCACACCCTGGTCGAGGATGCAGTCCCTGTGGAAGTATCAAGCGATGTCCCCGTATTCCGAGGCAACAAATTATCCAATTACTTCTTTCGCTTGTCCAGCTTGAGCTGCGGCGGTTGATACATCTATTCAACTCTGTTCCTCATCGCGCTCGCAACGCAACCGAGCACCCCAAATGTTCAGGCTCTTCTACGACAATTCCTCAGTTATGACCATTCGCTGTACTCCGTCTCACCGCCATAAATCCAGCCATACTTTCGGTCTTTGACGAAGCGGCTCTTTTCCGTCAATGTCTTGGAAGAACCTTACGTACAACACGAGCAGCTCCTAAAACCTACTACAGCAAAGGAGATTTGAAACCTGCCTTCAGACCTGGCCACAATCAAAGGTGAAGCTTGAGGAACACCTGAAAACAAAGTACAGCTATGCATGCCACGGGGCAAACGATTTTGAATTCGACCCACTCGCCGTCAGCCGAAAGGACTTCGAAGCCAGCAGGCTCCCTCAAATTGAAAGCATCGCTGTTGAGATTCATCATTTTGTCGAACCTTTCGACTGAAGGCTCGAGAATGTGGATTGTCCGCAGATGCAAAAAAAGCTTCTTATCTGCAAGAGCAAGTGTCTGCATGACGGTATGCTCCGGGACTCCGACAGGAGTTGAAGATCGTATGGTCCCATGCTGGCGACTACTTATTCTGAGGTGACTGCCGGTGCTGTGGAGTATAGTGCTAGGGTACATCTGTGTTCTTGTCACCACCGTCCTAGTGCCCACAAACCTTCCAGACCTACTACTGGTAGTACCTGTACATGTTCGGGGTACAAGATCTCGGCGGCATTGCTACGGCCTTACCCAAGCTTCCAAATACTGATCCCATTTTGAGGGTCTCCACACCCGGAACGGTGACCTATTTGTTCGTGCTGGCATAGCTGCAATGCATGCAAATGGCAGAGGGGCATTCAAAAAACCTTTTGCGGAAAGCGAACACCGAGCCAAGGAACATGCCCATCTCTTCCAAGCCCAGGAGTAGTGACCACTGCTTTGCACGGTCTCTGATTGACTGATTGTCATCCTTCTCGGTGGCCGCGAGGAACTGCGGGTCTTGAAAACGGAGAGCCGTGAAACGAGCCTCACTTGCAAAACTTCCGGGAACCCAGGGTAAAACAGTGCAAAAACGGACAGAAAGGAACTAGATTCTTGGTATCCAAAGGAACCCGCATGATGGCTTCAGGGCTTGCTGCCCTGAGCCCCACGAGAATATCCCTCACATCTCCCCACTTCTCTCCATGGTCACTTTCCAGCTGCTCCTGGCTCAAGGGGCACTTGGCCCTGCGCTCCTCCAAATCGCTGTCGCTGGATGCCCTCCGCTGCCCAGCTGGAGCCGCAAGAGCCGCTTGGCGGCCAGTCCGGATCGAAGCATTGGTGAAGACGCTTCCCCAACCGTCACTTCGTGAAGGAAGTAACCACAAAGCGACAAGCAAACATGTACAGCTACGTCCAGCGAGATGGCGATGCCACACTGCCATGGCCACTCCAACCACGAGTAGCACACAGTTCTGCTGTTGTCTATGGCGCGGTGAGGCTGAAGGCGTTGAGTCGAGCTTTGAGCATCTTACTCGGGCGACAAGTGCTTTTTGGTCATGCGGCATGTGCAGTATGACAGACAGTTGGCCCTCTGCAAAGAATTACGTCCCCAGTCCCAGCCTCTGCTCGCTCCTTGCCTCCCAGCGCTTTCATCTTCTCCGCTGGCATGTCTGCAATTTCGGCAGGGTACAAGGCGGGTTTACGCGCTGCGCGCAGCAAAGCGATTGAAGCGTTCAACAGCCTCCACATGCAACATGGATCAGCAAGATAATCGTTGCGCACGACCTGTCCGGTGTGATACAGGAATGCAAACCCCGCCTCACAGCAGATTCACCACAACGCGCTGAATAACATAATTAGGGCCGGGCCAACTCAGTCGCATCTTTCGACGGGCTGTGCACTTTGCGCTACGTGAGCTGTCTCGCGTGCTCTGATGAAGGCCACAAATAAGTTACCGATAGATCCGCACCTCTTGCCTCTTACCAGAAGTTGAAGACTTGGCTCGATGCATGACATGAGATGACATGAGGCTTGGAGGTGCTGCTCTCGGGCCAAGCGTGAACGAAAGCTCTTGCACTATGCACACCTTCGGCAGACCTGTAACAGCTGCTGGTGGTGGCCTCTACAATTCGATGATTTCAGGTGTACGGATACCCCAAGCTTGATTCTACGAGGCAACAACGGTAACGCCAGGGGCGGCCTCCCGATGCATCCGCACCTCCTCCTGCACACGTACCTCCAACAGCCATGCTGTAAAGCAACATCTGCTGCCCATCGTACAATCCCGACAAGACCAGCCCGTACTTTGTGCACGACTTGCAGGTGAAATGCTGATTTCAGAATTCCGATCTCCCGCCTGAAATATGGCACGAAACACATGAAAGTCCACGTCAGTTGGAACAAGCCGATGAAAGCAAACAGCCCAGCCGCAGATATGAAGATACAGTAGCGTGCGCCCACCAAGACGCTGGGCTGCAATATGTGCTTTGCTTGCTGGTTGTGCTTTTGGTGTGCGGGCCTTGTCTTTTCGGACGCCAAGCCCATGCAAATCAAGCACGAGAAGTTGTTCAAGCCCAGCATGCAAAGGTCGCTCGAAGCCAAGACGTGCAGCATAATGCGTGAAGCATCTGATCGGATGCAAAGGAGGATCAGAAACAAAAATATGATTCCAACAACACGCAAAGCCATGTTTTTCATACAATAGCAGCCCTAGCATCAAGAACCACACTTCAGGATTCACTTCCGTTGAGTGTACTGGACTCCTGCATATTGCGCGTACAGGGGCGCCTCCTCTCGACGGATGTCTTCTTCTTCCTGCTGCATGTGCTCCACAAAGGCCTTTCAGGCTTAGGCTTGGTTCTGCAAGCAATGCACGATTTCAGAAAACCCGCTCCTCGTGTTCCCGCTCTAGTTCTTCGAGACCTGCACTCAAAAATGCTCCGAAGCCTGTATTTGTGCCGCTGTCAGCATCGACGTGCATTGCCGCTGCAGTCTTAAGGCTGAGGCATGCCATCCGCTCCTCTTCGATGCACTGAAGAGCCTTGCCAAAAGGGTACCGCGGCACGGCACAGTAGCAGGTGCGAGCTCATGCCCCGACACATTGCCCTAACAGCCTCGGCAGCATCGGGCATAGCCAAACTGCTGTCGGCTGGAGGCGCAGCAGGCGTGATCTCCCGATGAGCACTGCCTGACCGGGTCCTTCGCGAAGTTCCACGAACTGTGCCTGTGTTTTGGCCTGCGTGATCTGAATCCAGGGCCAGGGTGGGTGCCTGTCTCCGCGAAGAGTGAGTCATGTAGAAAGTTGAACGTGGTCGCTGGAAGGCCGAAGGCGGATCAACTTCGCCTCGGCGACCCTCTCAACCGGATCGTTTTGCGCCTGGGAGACATTCCGTCTCTGGCGTGCAGGGCCTGCCATTGCCCTTCAAGGCTGGCGCGTTCTGGACGTGCTGTTTGCCATCGCGGCCTGGGTCTCAAGAGCGAAGGCTCAGAAAAACCCCTCCCAATTGGCGAACTAGTTCTGGCTGAGCAGTTTGTCCCGTTCCTCTTGCAGGGCTGCCCGTGCCTGGCAGAATAGCCAGGACGCTCTCTACGCGGACAAGGCCGGGAACATGGCCTCTGCTGCCATTCCGGACAAGAACGAACTGACTTCTTCGAGGCTGCCAGCGGCCGGCTCCAAGGGCACCTCACCAACTGTGGCCTCCTCCAGATACCAAGCGATTAGCAGGTAATTTCCCAACCGACTGGGCTGATCGTGGTGACACTCGCACAGGATTGCAGAACGCAGAAGCCCGCAAACTCTCTCTCGCTGGGTCCCCCTCCTTCTTCACTTCATTTTCACTTCACTCCGGGGGTCCAGGGAGCTGGCGAGCGCCCCCGCACCGAGAGGTGCCCCCTGTTGTGTGTCCCTCTCCCCCTCTCTCCTTCTTCCTTCGGGTCAGAGGGGCATGTCCTCTCTTCTTCAGCACAGTCAAGGGAAGGCGCACCGCCCCGCGCTCACACGCGCACTAGTCTCTGTGTCCTCTCTCTCCCTCCCTTCCTCTCTCCCTCTCTACCAGGTGGGGAGCCCGGGGTGCATCCTGCCCCAAGCTCCGCGCGCGAGCGCGCACCCGCTGTGTGTGTCTGTCGCTCTGTCTGTCTCTCTGTGTGTGTGTGTGTATGTGTGTGTATGTGTGTGTATGTATGTGTGCGCGCGCGTGTGTGTGTGTGTGTGTGTGGGTGTGCGTGTGCGTGTGCGTGTGCGTGTGCGTGTGGGTGTGGGTGTGGGTGTGGGTGTGGGTGTGTGTGTGGGTG